>JZLH01S0040568.1:0-12370 GCA_001188425.1 Eucidaris tribuloides
GTGTGTGTGTGTGTGTGTGTGTGTGTGTGTGTGTGTGTGTGTGTGTGTGTGTGTGTGTGTGTGTGTGTGTGTGTGTGTGTGTGTGTGTGTGTCTGTGTCTGTGTGTGTGTGTCTGTGTGTCTGTGTGTCTGTGTGTGTGTGCGTATGTGTGTGTTGTGCATTAGCGTGTAAAAAGTGTGGGATGTAGAAGGTAAAATATGTACACATGTGTACATAGTTGATAAGAATGTAGGAATGTATTTTACTACGTGCACCTGCATCATACATTTTTACGCGAATGTTTCTTTCTGACATAGCAATGACTATCTGATTCAAAGGCTGTCAGAGGGTATTGTGTGAAAATGTGATGCTATTGCAGGTAGCTGTACGTAGTCATAGCAATGAATGCGAAGGCACATAACTTTGTCTATGTTTAGCTCAAGTGTTACAGGATGATGACGTCACAACTGGAATATGAACAACGATGATCCGGAGTTTTTTTTAAGGGGTGGGGTTTAGCAAGTGTGAAGAAAAAATGTTTTACAATTGTTTACGAATATTATGATGCATATTTCACGAAATAAGTAGTGATTTGATGATGTACAGACATATAGGCCTAGGTATCAACAAAAGTCAACATGCACAGGGGCCGTTTAAATATTAATTACTTTAATGTTCATTTGGTACTTAAAGAGAATACACAGTACTGGTTGATGATGGAAAATCATTAAAATTTCACATTTTATTGGTTTCGAGGTGGGAGTATATTACATTTGCATTATAAAGCGGGATTAATTCACTTCATATGCAATGAAAAGTTGAGGGATTGGTAGCTTGAACACGGGAAGTTTTCCATTGGTTTTGCCTTCCAATGCTAAAGTGTGTATGTCAACAATGATCATAGTCCCACATATTGATTTCTGTGTTAGTACTTTGTCAGCAGTGGGGATTTGTGTAGCAGATTTGTAAAAAACGAAGTACTTTGTTGTTTTCAACTGTTCTTATCTGTGACATTTTAAGAATACCATCTGTTCACAGAAGGTTTGAAAGCAACTGATGTTAAAATCATGTTGTTGTACAAGTACTCAACCAGTACTGTGTATTCTCTTTAACCGCTAACGGAATTGATTTTAAGAATAGACATGGAACACATAGGTGTGTTTTTTCCACCAAATGATTTCCGACCAACTAGATAATAGGCAAATAAAATAGATCACACACCGGCAGCTATTTCAACAGATTTTGTTAACCCCGGCAGTACAACACTCAGAATAACACATGCAAACTATAATGGAGTTTTAATGCAATGCTACTAAGTGGGTTAAATACATTCAAATGTTCAACATACATCGAGTTTATCACTTCGTATTACCACGGCACATTTTTTTTTTAACGTCGATTGCTTACCACATTTTCCTCCTTCGTTTCATACTTCACCAGTGAACCTCCTCCTAGTCCAATGCTCTGTACATCTGGCATACGGAAGTTCGTGGAGACTCCCAGCTTGTAGGACACGGTCAAGGCTTCTCGGGGAAATCCCTTTACCAGATAACCGACGTCTGTTGAAGTCCCACCGATATCAACAACCATGGCATCATCCAGGAGACCTGCATTAAAAAATATTAGTCAATAATTTAATACATGCAACTTAAATTATGTCTCATCGATGGGATGATTATGTTACTACTGAAGTACTGCCATTTCTTGGTCTGTCAGCAAGATTATGTCAAAATCATTAAATTGTAGTTCCCATTTTTTTTCGGGGGGGGGGGTTGAGCTTGGTCGAAAAGAGAACCGTGTAGATTTTGGACTAAATTGTCTTGAAAAATAGCCATAATTTAAAAGGGTTTCACGGAAGTTATTTAGGAAGGAAACAGTAATTTCTAGAAATATATTTAATTTTGTATTTTGTATAATTTCCTTTATGCTACAATGTATAACGTATTACATTTCATCATCCGACTTTTCTTTTGCACTAATAATACGCCAAATATGCATTTCTTAGTATTGATTTAGAATCGCCTGCACAGGTAACTTGCATCATTAGGTAATTTACCGAAGTTCATGCAATTTGGAAAGCGGGAAACATTTCACTTGAATAGCTGAAACCTCAACCAAGGACTCTCTCTCTCTCTCCGTCTCTAAGTGCCGTATCCGGAGACGTATAGGCGATCAAGGCATGCCGTAAATCTCTGTTTCTAGCTGTTTAAATCAGCTGCACCTCCCGCTGACCCGCACCTCTCTCTGTAATTAATGCATTTAGACTGGTCATCCAATTCACCCGTTTCCTTCCTCTACCCGTCTTTCCCTCTATCTTTCCCGTCAATGCTAAATTTTCAAGACCGTTCTTTCTAATTATATGTCCTACGAAACTCATTTGCCTAGTTCTTATATCCATAATCAGCTTTCTCTCCACACCAGCTCTTCTTAGGACCTCTTCATTGGTTACTCTGTCAGTCCATGGACCTAGGACTATTAATAGTAATTTATGTTTGTAATAATATGATGCTTACCTGACAGATGTTTTGCTCCTCTCATACTATTAGTAGGTCCGGATAAAAATGTATGCACAGGGAAAGCTAACGCCTGTTCAACACTGTGAATTGCAACCATTATGAACAAGTAGGTCACTCAGTTAAGAAAAGAAGCTTCTTCTGGTAACACGATCATTTGCTCGACTTCTCTCAGGATGCAAAGAATCATAATGAAGTAATCAATGCCAAATGAAAATTCAATTGCAATAAATACTGTACATTCCAGTTTAAACGTTTGAATATTTGCACCATGCCATATTGCGGAAGTAGAATTGCATGCATACTTACTCCTTCCAGAACGACAATGTTCTTTTCGTTAAATTAAACTTTCCTTTTCCAGTGGTTTGGAGAGGTAATCACAAGCGACCCTGCAGTTTGCACTGGTGAATTTCGAGAACGAGTGGTTTTGGGAAACTTGCAAATCCTTAGTTATGAAACCAGCTCGATGGTACGTTCAAGAATCACAATTCTAACCCAATATTCATTTTAATGACAGTAATTATACTGCATATAGTTATCCCAATTCTGACAAACATACTGTAGTGTTTCATGTAGTGCAACAATCAACTGAGTGGTAACTGTTTATATACACCCCATCAGTCATGAGCACGTAATATAAATATTGTAATGATAACCATATAAACTGCGCTTTAAATGTATACATGCTGATAGCTCACTCATTACCGCGAAGCAGAAATGCTGCAACCACACACTTTGTGTAATTTATCATGTCATGAATTTTACCCAAAGAAGACCAAACGTAAGTAACAAAGGAGTGACAGTAAAGGGAGATTTTATAACTTGTTAGGATACAAATGACTTGCAGTTCACTTTTCTTGTCTTTTTCTGTCACTTTACTGTAGGTTCAACATTAATACTTTTTTAATGTAGGCCTTCGTCATATTTAGTGGGCGAGTATTATACCCTGTGCACACTTTTTGGCGACTGGCAAGCGTAACGTAAATGAAGGGACGGGTAGAATGTCACATGCATGCATGTGCACGTATCACACGACAGATAGGCTACCTTCTCTAATAATGTGAAATACCTGATAATGGTGCCATCGTTTTGTGTCATAAAGAATGGACATCGGATGTCAAGTTTGGCCAGAGCCTGTCTGAAGGCAGCTATCGTCTCTTGACACAAAGGTTTCAAACTCTCATTCAAGATGGCGGCATTCTCTCGCTCCAAGAGTCCTAGTTGACCAACTTCGTGAGACAACGTCACACTCGCCTCAGGAAAGCGTTGTTTGATAATGTTCTTCACCTTTATATTTAATAGATATACTTTATAGGTAGCGACATTTTATTCCTACATGTATACTATCTAATTTATGAATTGTTTTGTAATTTTGCTGTATAATTGTGAAAACGGACCATGCAAATGAATAAATAAATAAAACGTATCAATAAAAAATTAATTAATTAATAAATAAATAAAACGTATAAATAATAAAAAAATATAAAAATAATAAATAAATAAATAAATAAATAAATAAATAAATAAATAAATAAATAAATAAATAAAGTAAATGTGGTCGCCATCATAAGAAGCACGAAATGACGGTGTATTATTAAAACATAAAAACGGGAAAAAATAAAAAGAACACAACTTCGACTCAAATCGTTTGACCTCCATGTGTGCAAATTATGTTCTGTTTTATTAATTAAATTGCATCCTAGAATAAGTGTTAGTGTACCCCAGACTCAAACATCTATCCCCCTTTTAAATCACAAATGTACATTTCATATAACCGTATACAATTGAAAATTCCAAATGTGAATCACATCTGTGACTTGAGAGTTTCTGCGATTGCGGCAATGTTTGCATCATCTATGCACCACAATGTTCTCGTTGTGTGTTAAGAATTATACAGTAACGATATTTTGTAAGATACACTGTGAAAAACGGGGTTTATAGCGGGTAAATGCTTTTCTAAAGAAATTCTTGCTATCGCTTCGTAAACATGGTTACAGGCTAAACCTTTTTTCAAATCACTAAACGTCGGTGTTCAGTTTTTAAACATTAAGTCTCAGATAATATAAACATACATGTTCTAAATACGTCTTTGCTATCACTTTCTAAACAATAATGTTTAATTAAAAAACACGTCTTACAGCGTAGTCATCGAGGTCTTTTCAAAGATTTGAGTACGTATATTTCAACTATATTGTAATATGTACCTTATTAATATCATCAATTAACGTATTTTCTCGAAAAAGGGGGATCATTCATGCACAAAGTGCGAAATGTGATTGATTAATAATGATATAATAATGATGTTGATGATGATAATAATATTTCACTTGCTTTTAGTTTTCTATCTGGTTTATCTATTCTGAATACTTACCTCGTTTTCCTGAGAGGTATTTAGTGCATCAAAAACGCAGCTTACGACGATATTTTTAACATTCCTCGTCTTGATGACGTCAAGACATCGAACCACTTCCCCCACGTCAAGAGGGGTGATGGTTTGGCCGTCATATTGGAATCCTCCATTCAGAAAGTGATACGAATCGAATACGGCCTGCGACAAAATCATATGCAAAATTGATTTGACTGAATAATTCAATTAAACAGGAGATCTTATGTTAAGATAGTGCGGTAGACACATACATTTTCAGAAAAAAAAGCAAAATACTACAAAAATTATGTTGTCTAGATAATATTGATAGTAATGTGAACTATCACAGGGCAGCTAACCATATTTTTTTTTATCTAAGAGCTCTGGTTTAGTTTAACTGTAATGCATTGCTTACAATTCACAAATCAATATGGAAATGCCCGAAGAAATCAATTTTCAATATGAAGTCTGTTCCAGGGTATTGGAACCGAGTTTCTGCAATTCTTTTGGCTACAGATATTTCCTGAGCAATGTGTCACTTTGAACTTGTTACGAGAACGAGAATGGGATTTAAATTTAAATAATGTTAAAGACAAAATTTGTCGGAAACCTTGTGTTATCAAGATTTCATGACAAATGTTTGTTTGTCTGAATGTTAAGCCTTTGCGGATTTTAATCCAACAAAAGTTTTATAAAGCGTCAATATAGTTCCACAAAACATATGCGTAGGCAAGTGGGCGAAGGGGGCTATGACCCCCCCCCCTCCCCTTCCTGGCCTGTTGATTGACAAGTTAAAAAATAATAAAATAAAATGATAAAATAATGCAAAAAAAAAGAAGTTGGATAAGTTTGGTCAACAGGTTAGAATGGGATACGACTTATACCACTGCTGAAACTGACATACAAAAGAGAATGCATACACCTCAAAACAGACTTTACTTTAGGTATGTTTTTGTTTCATTTTTTGTTTGCGCTCGAGTATTATCATTGATGTACCTCTTTGAGGTCTTCTAGATAGTCCACACATGGTTCTAGTGCTCTGGAGGCGGTTCCACACAGTCTTAGGACGGCCACCGGGGTCAGACTACGTCTCTGTATGACAGCATTGAGGAAGTGCGTGGTACCGATGTTCACTTGACGAAAATTCGTGGAATGACCTGGAGAGAGGGTTGCAACACATACGAGGTTTGTAGGAAATTAAAGCAATATTATTATACAGTCAGTAGTGTCATGAACAAAATTTTGGTAGATCAAAGATGATGGAAAGGCAATAGGCCTACCCATCCTTGTCCGGATCTTTGAATGAAAAAAATGGTTAAATGAGTAAAGTTCAACAAGACCAGAACACCGATGGGAGAGAACTATATCAAACCGACAAGTTAGCCGAAAAACGAATTTAGGCTAATACAGACCCCCTATTTAACAAATCAAGACTCTTTAAAATAACAGACATAACTCAAAATGCAAACGGCAATATTTATGTAAAAGCTTTTCAAACTAGCACCATACTTCTCAACAATTTTGCACAAAATAAAAGCATTCGTCTTTACGACACGGTGTCGACATCCATAACTCTGAAAGTTTCCATTTAATTAATCCAAGAACTACCAATATGCAAAGATCAAGAAGACACGCTGGTACTCTTTACCTGTTGAAAAAAAATACTGTTATACCTTCCTTTAAAATCATCTCCTGTCTTCATTCATTCTTCCATTTTTTCTCCCCGGGCTAGTGGGTGGGAATAACTTTGATTGGGGAGGGGATAAGTTGATAGTTAGGGAGGGATAGGATGGACTGAAGTATGTGACCAATCGAAATAATTTATAATTTATATATGTAATCACCACCGACTTAATGTTAATTTTGGGTTTGTCATATTTTCAAGCTTGTGCTTTTCGGACTATTCCTGTTTTCATTATTATTATTGCATAGTGATATTGATTTGTCATTAATCGATTACTGTATATATTCCATTGATAATTAGCAATATGTTATAACCGATTGTATGATTATTGTATATTGTATATTGTATATATTTGTAATAATTGTTTGTAATGTTATGTTTTTCTGATGTTTGGAAATAAATATGCTTCAATTCAATTCAGAAGTTGACAGGTGTCTTGTTCGACCAAGGCAATGTCCATTCTGTAATCTGTCATCATAACAGCCACTCGTCATGACTCTATAGCACCGAACAATTTACGCCCATCAAAATTGGCAGGAACAAGAACCTTCCACAAAGCAAACTCTAAAAGTTAAAAGATGCTGAACGATCAAACACTTTTTCTCAGAGGGCGATAATAAGGTTCCGAAATGTACACCACCCGGTCGTATATTTAACATAGGGCGCCCGGCTATTGCAGTTATAAGGCGAAGATTGTGGTATTGTAACGACACCTACCTTGAGCTTTCAATGTACTCACTAGACTGGCTATAGCGTTGTGTACCCCGCTTGTGACATCCTTGGTAGTTTGTTCCTTGGCTACACCCAACACTCGATCTCCAGACAGACAGACAGCATCGGTGTATGTCCCTCCCACATCTACACCGACAATCAGAGAGTTGTCAAAGTCCATCATTACCTAATTCGTCGTTGCGAATCTGAACGGCAAACCAATATGTAAGCATTACGGGTGCTGTGAACTCATACTGGCCTTTATTGTAACGGTGTCATTTTTATAAAAGAGACCGATCTGGCGTGTAATCAGGACTTCATTTTTTTTTGGCGGACTGATGAGGTCACACACCATATTTGAGGCGGAGCGCCGAAGTTGTGATACTGTATTATCCATTACATTTATATAAAATATTTTGTGTGACGCATATTGATATAAGAAATGCACCTCATCACAGGGTATATAGCAGGATTTTGTAAATGGAAGCTGTGTGGAATTCCGAGATAGTCTTGAATAAACATGCTGTAGAAAAAGTTCGCGAGGTCAAAATTGCATTAAAAACTCTATGTACAATGAATAGATGGTATAAAAGAATCCGGGGTGCAACGAAGCTTGAAATCCACAGAAAACTGTCGGTAACACAACGGCAAATTATGACTAGTATTAGGCCACTTTCTGAAGAAAACATACTGCACCGACGTTGTTGAAGACTACGCTCCTGACTCGGAAAGACTTGTCCCCCCCCCCAGATGTCATTAGAAAAAAATGAGATAAAAAAGATAAGCCTGTTATACATGTAGTACAAATTAAAGCTGCTCTACATATGTTCTAATCGCTTGAATTGAACAAAAAATACAGAACCGCACATGCACATACATGCACGGACATGTACAGACAGATATACATACACACAAGCAAACATATTAAACGCCCACATGCGGAGACACGCACGCTTGCGTGCGCAGACTGACAGACAGACACACAGACACAAACACACAATACCTTAAAATGGATACACTGCGAGGGTACCCTCTGTAGTTTTTGACAGAACAACAATAGATAGAGGACGAATGAAAACACTCAGTAAGGTGGAATCGCTCCCCCTCCCCACCCCTTCCAGAAAGCAAACGGATGCCTCAGTTTATACGCCCTTCGAACAACCCTTACATTCGGCATTTTCATTTTTGCCAGTCGGCAAATTGACCATGTACACCACCCCCACCCCCACCCATTGAAAATGGTCTAGTGACGCCATTGACAACATGTATTTGCCAAAGATGCACAGTTAATTAAGGTTATACTGATAAAGGCAAATTACGTAAGATAATGAGTACCAGGCAGAACAACTATGCCACCAAACACATGTAATTTTTGAGAAAATTTAATACCTAAAACAAATTCTGTTTGAGATAAGCTGATAACAGCGAGTGAAACATTTAAACACAAGTAACTATAACCATACATGGAAGCAAACATTAATTCTCTCTATCGCATATAGTTGTCTACGAAAGAATGTTGCAGTTGCACTCAGATTATTGTGATTCTCTGGCGAGATTTGCCGACATGTTCATATCCGATATGTTTTTATCCTGATTTTGTAATTACATTGTTTCATCTTATTTTTTACACTTGCGTGGAATATTTCTCATTAGCCGGGCAGAGCTAGTTCAACCACACACAAAATAAAAAGGCAATACAACTAGAAACAGATTGGCTGTATCAAATCAATGCCACCGCTTTCGTTCTGAGTCGGACAGGAAGTTAGGAAGACTGCAAAAGTCCAGTATGTTGATAAATAGTATCTGCTATCGGCAAATATTGAGTATATGTGATATGAAAAAATAGAGAGTTAAGGCAATGTTTATTAAATCAACAACCGACAGACGGTTTATGAACTTTTATTACAGTTACAATTATCATAGTTCATCTAGCATTGAGTACATACTGATTTTATATGACGGTATAACTCTGAATCAGACATGCACTTTGATAAATTTCTGGGGGATTCTCCAGTTTATGCTAACATATGTATTAGTGATGATGTCATGTCATATACCCAGTAATAGGCCTCATACACCCAAAAGATATCAGGATACAAAACCAAAAACAGACGCAGAAAAACCTGGATGGAATGTGTCGAGGAAGTCTTGATATCATATTATGGCATCCCACCTATCAGAGCATCCAGGCTTGCTTCTGAACACTGGATGTTTCTCGCATGACACCCAGATGGTGTAAGTGCACGGATAAAGTAAAGTAAGTAAGTAAAGTAAGTTATTATAATAATTTTACTAATTTTAATAACTTTTAGCAAAGTGGCCCTGGTAATGCTGAATCTGAATCTCCATATACGTAAGAGTGGTGAGTGGATTTAACCACCAGGCGTAAATATTCAACCGCGTTTGACGAGCCTCTAAACAATAGCAACAACAACAACTACAACCAATGCGACAGTGCATGCGCCATGGTAGATTTTCAAAAGTGGATATGCCCCTACCCCTCTTACAAGTACGGGACTTTTTGAAAAAAAAAATGAATCGCGTCTTTGTTTTTATGGTGTTTATGTTTATGCGATTATCCTGATGCAGTCATCAAACCTGTACAACTATAGAAAAGAAAAGAAAATGCATGCAAACACAAGTAATATACTGTATCTGTAACAGACATTAAAATGTTTTAATACGTTGCCAATTGTTTTTTGAGAGAGTTAGAAGTAAAATATCACAAGGTCGCCGTTTGTGATGTTTCTATTCTCTTATGGCCATTTCATGGTGGATATTAGCCACATTTTGCATCGTGATTAATATGAAATTTGTTTGTTTGTCGAGACTGTTAGTCGTGTTATTTGGTAAATCTTTCTTTGTTTTGATTAAATACTTTCAATATTAAATCTAAAGTTTTAGTTTCGAATACTATTCAAAATCATTTCTAATCAACATCAACGTTCGTTACCAACTGTTATCCATTTCAGTGTGATTCTGCAGGTGTACGTGTCTTTTAGAAAACGATGCAC
Source organism: Eucidaris tribuloides (assembly GCA_001188425.1). Lineage (NCBI taxonomy): Eukaryota > Metazoa > Echinodermata > Echinoidea > Cidaroida > Cidaridae > Eucidaris > Eucidaris tribuloides. Next base: position 10,267 of record JZLH01S0040568.1, read on the forward strand.
ACTAAAAAATCTATATACAATTACGTAAAATTAATTTCTCAAATATGAGATATAAATAAAATGTAGCTAAAGATAACAGCAACAGGAATATACATGAACATATACATATACCTTGATTTTTGTGTCATTATCATTATCATTATCATTATTATTATTATTATTATTATTATTATTATTATCATTATCATCATTACTATCGTTTAGTAGTAGTAGTAGTGGTAGTTTTATTATTAGAATTATTATTTTTATTACTATTACTATTATTATCCTCTTCTTCCTTCTCCGATCATCCTCCTCGTCGTTATCATCACCCTATTATTTCACACTATATACACAATATCACACTTCAATTCAATTCACTGGCGTACTTTGTATCTATTAATAATCATCACTTATCGTCATATCAACCAATCAGGTCTAGAATCATTTTTCTATCAGAGACCACCCTCTTTGTTTTCAAATGAGCGGTAGCACACATCAGTGATAAGAAGTCAAAATTAAACCACGATGCTTACCATTTTACTTTTCAAGAATACGTGTCGCATCTTCGTATACACTCTCGGCAGAATCCAGAGGATTGATTCTTCTGACAAGGATCACGACTAGAACACTTCGAACAAAATCCGGACTCTTCGACAGTATCGTCTTCATACACATCGTACAAATCTGAAGGCAAGACGATTGAAATATGTTTATATATTAATCGTATTTCTTGGTCTGCAAACAGAATAGAGGTTAAATGGGGTGAAAAATTGTGGCACTCACGACTTAATCGGTAGACGGATATACCGGTTGTAGGACATCTACGTCCCGGACAATTAACCTTCAAGGACAATTACAACACGGACAGTTACCTCCTTGCTCGTCAATTACACCAGGACATTTACCTCACAGGACAATTACCCCACAGGACAATAGCCCTCTCCCCGTGATAACCCCCCCCCCCCAGCCTTTTGACAAGGCCCTCTCGCTGTATTACGGGCGAGCGAAGCGAGCCCAGCCGAGCGCGCAGCGCGAGGGCCTTTTGAGATCTGATTCCAATTCTTATATTAGACCTTTGAATTACCGAATTTTGCTACCCTATTTTGGGTAGCAAAAATCAACCAATCAGCGTGTCTGTCTACTTGATCCTACGTTGAATATGCAATCATACTAGGACCATATGTTCGTACAGACTGTTGCTGTAACACGAAACGATCTGGAAGCGTTCACTATTTCATTAGATGCAATGATTCACAAACGCAGATTTTTGCACGCCAAATTGGACCTTACGAAACAAAATTTAAAGAAAAATGCTTCAAATACTCTGTTCAAACAATGAACGTGTACTAATTTGGTGTTTGATGGTATATGTATTGTAGTAACCAACACTGAAGGAATTTCTTTCAACCCACCGAATAGTTGACAAGGCCAAGACAGGGGATCGTAGCGCGCACTTTCATTGGTTGATTTGAACAGAGATCGGTCGTTCCTGTGGATATGAATAATAATTACTTTTCGGATGCCAAGCAGATCTCAAAATGCCTCGCGCTGCCGCGCTCGCCCATTAACAGCGAGAGGGCCATGTCAAAAGGCTACCCCCCCCCCCGATAGTCTGTCATTGGTCCAGGGGAAATTATTCAGGGGTAATTGTCCGGCGTGGTAATTGTTCTTGAGGGGCAATTGTTCTTGAGGGGTAATTGTACAAGTGGTAATTATCCATAGGTAATTGTCTAGATATGGGATACACCAATGTCTACTGCATTCACTGTAACAAATTACTTACTTTATACGAATTACCACAAATATAAGTACATTAATGCTAACTGCTGCTGCTACTACTATTACTGTTACCTCGCTTGCTACTGTTATTGCTACAAGTAGACCCTACTACTACTACTACTACTACTACTACTACTACTACTACTACTACTGCTACTACTACTATTCTTTAGTATGAATACCGTTATTTGGCGGTTTGGCGATTTTTGGCTTTTTTCAAGGTATTTTGTGACGGAATAGGCTCCCGAACGGCGACCGTTCCGTTCGCGTCGACCCCAAAATTCGATGCGGCGATAGTGTTTATTGTCTCAGGGGCCCATTGTTTTTGAGAAAAATGTTCCAG
>JZLH01S0040574.1:0-17606 GCA_001188425.1 Eucidaris tribuloides
AAAGAATTAAAATTAAATGAAATTGAGAAGTAGCAGGCTCTCACCCTATGTGTATGGTTAGATGATGATGTCTATGAGTGTGTTTTGTATGTGTGCTTGTGTGTCTGTGTGTGTGCATGTGTGTATGTGTGTTTATGTAATGTCAATGTGCTCAAGTAGAAGTTTTAATCCATTTTGATTTGTTGTAATTTAAGGTAACTTGTTTAATTATTTGTAATGTCATTTATTTGATATACATGTATTTTGTTAGTTTTGTTTGGGCCCCAGCCAGTAAGCATCGCTTTATTCGGGGTACCCTGATCTGATATTGATTTGTATTCTTTGTAAATGTATGAATTTGTCATTTTTTAATGATCAAATAAATTGAAATTGAATGATTGAATGAATGATCTCTCACCAGTCTTTCAGTGATTTCCGCAAAAAAAATGAGAGACTGTCGAAAAATCATGGAAAGAGTAATAACACCTTTGAAAGTTCATTGAGAGACCGCTAAAAAGACTGTTGAAAGACTGCCGAAAGACCACTGAAAGACCATTTTACTGAAAGACCGCTTAAAGACACAGGATAACATTGTGGAACTTCAAATTAAAAAAAATGTCAAACTTTGCTATCTGAGTTACATGGTAGTGTTCAGATGGACAAATAAACAACCTAGAATACAAAAGTTTGGAAATTTATGTCGCCACTAGCAAGATATGAATGAATAAACAATTAGTTCTCGGGCCCAGTACAAAATAGCCTAGATCTACACACAGTAAGTCTATGGGAGGAAATGGGTAGGTGAATCCGGTCAACTTACGATTTTCACGTTTTTAAAGCACAAAAAAATCATTTTGAAATACAATTTTTTCAGGGCTTCATTTTTAGTCCTTATCAACGACACTTTGAGCATGGAGGATTATGTAGCTCACATTTTATAAACTGTGGTCATTGTTACCCTGTGGCTTTAAAGACTGTTTTGAACCATTTCAAAAAGTTTTGGAGACCACGTAGACCACTGAAAGATCAGTCAAGAATCGTGAAGGAACTCGGAGATCCTTGAAAGCTCATTGAAAGACCAAGCAAGTTTTATGATCTTTCAGCGGTCTTCCTCTCTGTGGAATGGGGGTTAGTGATTTTCACATAGAAAATAGAATAATTAAATTTTAAAGAAAAATATAACGTTGCCAGTTTCCATAATTAACCCGTTGGCTACGGGAACCGGATGTGCCCTGTGTTAAGTCTATGGGATTTTCAGAATCTTGGAGGCAACGGGTTAATATTTAGTACAATATGTATGACAACTTGACAAGTATTTGCGTTGCTTTTTCAATGCTGCATTATTTTACTCATTTATACTCTAAGCTTGTGTTCTTACTTGCCATACAATTCAAAATGCCTTTCCTGTCATAAATGATTTATTGCGCTAGTTTCAGTAAATTAATCGATTATTATTGTAATACCATATATTATGTAATATACTTACTATTTTACTTGTGTACTGTGTACCTCATTGCCATTCATGAAGATTTGTGTCTCATCAACTTTTTAATCAGGTTTTCATTGATTCTACAGAAGTTATTTAATAATATTATTCATTCATCCTCGTAATGAATTATTTCAATGTTTTATTCTAACTTCACCTAGTCCTGTTTAATACTCTTACAATTCATATGATTTATCTACTTTCATTTCCAATAGATGCTATTTCACAACTACGATCATGTCATCAAATTAATTGTTCGCATGATGGGGGGGGAGGGGTTGGGGTGTTTTTGTTTTGTATTGTCTGATTTTAAGAGGGACCTTTTCTTTTTCTATTTTTAGGGGGTGGGGGTGGTGTCCATTGTCTAAGATTTTGCCAGTTCAGGTTACATGATGTATTATTCATGTTCAAATTGACATGATTTGAACTTTTTGATTTCTTTGTTTGTTTTGGATCGATGAAGAATTTTAGATAATTTGTAAAGAATCTGTAGATGGGTTGAGTCATGTTTTTTATTACCCCCTTAATTTACCAGGTCTTGGGTCGTGCAATAATAACAGTATATGTTGGTTGGGTGGGGTAGGGTGTTGACTCTGGTCCTTGAGGGGGAAGGATCGTCAATGCTGTTGAAACTCTATGCATTGGGCCCTTCTCCCCCTCCGGGGTTGGAGTTGGCACCCTTTCATTGTCGCCAGCAGATAATGTTGTCATGTATTTGTAAGATTTATTATTGTTATTTTATATGCTTTGTTGTGGTGAGGGCTGACATGTCTCCGGCAAATAGTAACGAATTTTACTTTGTGAGCCCTGGCCACTAGTAACATTGGCTATTTTTATTGTCGATCTTTCTATTAATTATGTTTTATGGTTATAACAATGTCTTACTTGTAAATTTGTTTGCGACTGTACCGACGTTTTATGATTGGCGCAATAAAAAAAATGATCAATAATAAAATAATAATAATATAATAATAAATAATAATAATATAAATAAAATATATAATAATAATAATAATATAATAATAATAAAATAATAATAAATAATAATAAATAATAATAATAATAAATATATAATGAATAAATAATACATAATAAACGGAACATTTTTCAAAGTAAACACACTTCATCTCCAGCTTGGAAATTATACAGAGACATGGTTTTGATACACTTTGGATACAAGTAATTGGTTACAGAAAATTTGAATTTATACACTTTGGATATCAAGTAATTGGTTACAGAAATATTTTTTAAGAATGTAGTTACATAATATTACAAAAGGTATGCGGTACATTGCGCAAAGAACAGAAGGGCAATTAAATAGGGTTGAAAGTATAAGTTGCTATATGTGTACAGTAGTTTGATCAGTCAGGGGGTGGGGGTAAATTAGATTGCAATATTTGGTAATTATACACCTGTTGGTTGAGTTTGGAGTTTGTCCATTTGATAACTAGCCCTTCTTTAATTTTCAGTTGAAAGTCAGTTTGAGCAGTATAGAGAATTTTGACAATGTACCACATACCTTTTGTAATCTTATGTAACTACATTCTTAAAAAAAACTTCTGAAACCAATTACTTGATATCCAAGGTGTATGAATTAATTTTTTTTCTGTAACCAATTACTTGTATCCAAAGTGTATAAATACTAATGACTCTGTATAATTTCCAGGCTGAAGAAGTGTGTTCACTTTGAAACAGGTTCCGTTTATTAAAATGTTATGTTTTCTTCGTTACATTTTTCTTCAAGCTATTATCGTGTCGTTCTTTTGGTAATTCAATTTTAATCTCACCTTTGACAAAAGTTTCAAGGACACTTGATTTATATTGTTTATGTTATGCAATAGGTTTTGAAATGGTATTTTCTTGTAGACATTCACACAATGTCAAGTTTCAGGCATGCAAAAGGAATCCATTAACTAGTATTATCCACAAAGCAAGGCGAACAATGCACATTGAAGTCCCATACTACACATAACGAAGACCCATGCTTGGTAACCGTCTGAAGTTGAACTATTATTCTTTTTTGCACAGGAAATACCTCAATTCAATTTTAATCTAACGTTCGATAAAATTCCACTTAGTTATATTTCCTATATTACGTTAGAAGGATCTGAAATGGTATTTTCTCGCATATATTTATACAATATTAAGTTTCAGGCATGTAAAGTAAATCCACTAACTAGTATTACACACACGCAAGAAGATATATGACATTACTTAAGGCCGCTATACAATGCACTACGCGACGGTTTACGATGAGACGGTTCCGTCGCGGACAGTTCGTCGTGGAAGACCGAACATGTTCAGTCTTTGCTAGAAACCATCGCTATACATCGCAAGATAAAATGATATTCAGTAGCGTAGCCAGCTTTTTGCCATTGGGGGGGCAAGGCACCCGAATGTACCGACAAACTCCCGACGTACCGACATTTTCGTGTTATGTAATGATAACAGTTTAATGATTTACGATGACAGTGAATAATACACAGGGGTGGGTCTAGCTTTTTGGTAAGGTTTGTTTTAAGTGAATGGTGATGGGAGAAAATTTTAAAAATTGCCTATGTTTGCGCGCGAAGCGCGCCAAAAATTTTAGAATTGTCTATGTGTGCGCGCGAAGCGCGCCGAAAATTTTCAAAATGTGTATGTTTTCGCGCGAAGCGCGACGAAATTTGAAAACTGTATATGTTTGCGCGCGAAGCGCGCCAAAATTTGAGAATTTTGTATGAAAATTTGAAAACTGCGTATGTTTGATACTGTTTTTATAAACAAATTTTGAAATAGGCTCATTTTGGTTTTCCTGACATCTACTACCATAATAAATCATACGAATTGTTCACTTGGCAACTCAAGGGGGGGGTGTAAACCTACGGCCACCCCTCCGCTACTGATACAAATATAAGATGATTCTTCTACTAATAATGGTAATGTATGCACGAGTGAGCGAAGCGAACGAGCGCTTCAGACATTAATAGATTTTCAAGTCAAAGAAAGTTGAATTTCTACAACCGTAACGAAGCCTTCTGATGTTCTGATATTATTGATATCAGCACTCAGCAGTACTCTAATTTAATAGGAACACACAAGTATAATCATGCAACAAGTTTTGTTATTCAACATTGCTTGGGAAGAACATTTGTGGCTTTTGGTTCGGCTGGCGAACGAGGAACGGGCCGAAGGGCAAAATATTTCCATCCACATTACATGGTGGAGCTAGTGTGCCCCGGTATCAAATAGCGTTCGATTCTCTTTTCCCAAGATGTTTTTCTAAATGTACACGTTGCTGAAATGTCGAATCTTTTAACTGTTTAATGTTGTAGGCCTGTAAACATTTTGTCGGTACATCATTACGCTCGGGTCGGTTGATTTGGAACGTTTTCGATGTAGGCCTATATACATTTGACTCAAGTTGACTGTACCAAGTGTCATCAATCATAGTACTCATGACAAGACACTTTGCCTGGTTACCGAAAAACTCCACTTATGCGAGCGAGCTTGAAAAAAAAAAGATTTTTACATTTAAAAAATGCAATTTCTTTCAATATTTCTGTTGTTTTTTTGAGATATTTCGTCGGTACAAAATTATTTTTGTCGGTCCGCGTGTACCGACGGAGTCCTTCGTAGTACCTACGAAATTCCGAAAAAGCATTATTGGGGGGGGGGGGGGGAAACTGCGCGCCCTCTGCCCCCCCACCGCTTTGGTACGCTAATGATGATATTCCCTTGTCTCCGACCGTCCCGTCGTGCGGTGTATAGCGGCCTTTACACACCAAATAACAACGTACATTGAAGTCCTGTATAGTACAAATAACGAAAACCCATGCTGGGCAACCGTCTGAAGTTAAACTATTATTTTTTGCATAGAAAATACTTCAATTCAATTTTTATCTAACGTTCGATAAAATTCCAAGGACACTTAGTTTATATTTCCTACATTAAGGTAGAAGGATCTGAAATGGTATTTCCTCGCATCTGTTAATACAACATTAAGTTTCAGGCATGTAAAGTGAATCCACGAACTAGTATTACACACAAGCAAGGTGATATATACACACCAAATAACAATGTACATTGAAGTCATTTATAGTACACATAACGTAACCCGATGCTGGACAACCGACTAAAGTTAAACTATTTTTTGCATAGAAAATATTTCAATTCAATTTTTATCTAACGTTCGATAAAATTCCAAGGACACTTAGTTTATATTTCCTACATTAAGGTAGAAGGATCTGAAATGGTATTTTCTCGCATATATTTATACAATATTAAAGACACTATATAACACAGTGGAAGACCCATTTAAATAATTGTCGAACTTTGCAATCTGACATATCTGACAGTGTTTGAATGGACAAATAAACACCCTAGAATACAAAAGTTTGGACAGTTATGCTGTCATTAGTGCAATATGTGCAGATACAAATTCTCACATGAATTTCCTATCAGGCGATAGGAAATTCTGCATCACAGCAGTCTATGGGGGAAAGCTGGACTGGTCTCTCAACAATTCTCACTTTTTTAAAGCACTTAATGATCGTTTTAAACTGCAATTTTTTCAGGGCTTCATTTTTAGACCTTATCAAAGACACTACTAGCAGTGGGAATCATGTAGCTCACATTTTTTTTTAAATGGAAACATTGTTACACAGTGCCTTTAAGTTTCAGTCATGTAAAGTGAATCCACTAACTAGTATTACAGACAAGCAAGATGATATATACACACCAAATAACACTGTACATTGCAGTCATTTATAGTACACATAACGTAACCAAACCCGATGCTGGGTAACCGACTAAAGTTAAACTACTCGTGTTTTTTTTTTTTAGCATAGAAAATACTTCAATTCAATTTTTATCTAACGTTCGATAAAATTCAAAGGACACTTATTTTATATATGTTATGCTACACGTTTTGAAATTATATATCCTTGTATACATTAATATTAAGTTTCAGGCATGTAAAGTGAAGCCACTAACTAGTATTACCCACACGTAAGACGACATATTACATTAAAGTGATAGGCTAACATTGCACGGAGCTTTATTTAAAAAAAATGTCAAACTTTGATATCTGAGCTACATATATTCTTTCAATGGACAAAAAATACCCTAGAATACAAAATTTTGGAAATGTTTGCTGCCACTGGCAAGATATCAATCAATAAACAATTAATACTCGGGATGAGTAGAAAATAGCCTAGATCTACACACAGTAAGTCTATGGGAGGAAATGGGCAGGAGCATCCGATCAACTTACGATTTTCACTTTATTTAAAGCACTAAATAATCATTTTGAAATACAATTTTTTTCAGGGGTTCATTTTTAGACCTTATCAAAGACACTGATAGAATGGGGGATCATGTAGCTCAGATTTTTTAACTGTGGTAAATGTTCGCCAATGGCTTTAATAACACAGAAAATAATAATGCACATTTAAGTCCTGTATTGTACACATGAAAAAAAAAAAACCCAAAACATGCTGGACAACCATCTGAAGTCAAACTAGTAATTTTTTCTATAAAAATTAAAATAATTCTTTTTAATCTAACGTTCGATAAAATTCCAAGGACACTTATTTTATATTTCGTATATTATACTACAGGTTCTAAAATGGTATTTTTTTAGTAGAAATTTATACAATATCATGTTTCAGACATGCAACGTGAATTCATTAACTAGTATTACACACAAGCAAGATAATTTATATTTTTGATGATTTATCTTATCTCGCATAATTGTCAATGTAATTAGGAAAATGAACTTGTATATCTGGGTTCCCCATAGCCCTTTTCGTTATCCCTTGACTATGTGTTTATTTGTCAAAATGAATAAAACAAAACAAAACAAACAAAACGTTAAGTTTCAGGCATGCAAAATAAATCCACTAACTAGTACTACCCTCAAGCAAGGCGACATATTACATTAATTACACAGAAAATAATAATACACATTGAAGTCCTGTATTGTACACATAACCAAAAAAAAAACATGCTGGACAACCGTCAGAAGTCCATTTTCTATAAAAATTACAATAATTCTATTTCAATCTATCGTTCAATAAAATTCCAAGGACACTTATTTTATATTTCCTATATTATGCTACAGGTTCTAAAATTGTATTTTCTTGTAGACATTAATAGAATATTACGTTTCAGACATGTAAAGTGAATCCACTAACTAGTATTACACACAAGCAAGGTAATGTATGCCATGTATTACACAGCAAATAACAATGCACATTGAAGTTTTATCCCTGTTTTACAGCAACTACTTGTACTGTACATTTCGTCTAAAAAGATACCTTCTTTATAGGTATCAACAGAAATGCTGTATACCACTTAGTGTTTTTTTTTTTACTATGACTAATACAATGCTGTACTATGTATTATCATGTTTACAACAGGAACAGTGTATAAAAAGTGTCATGTAGCAATAACGCATGTGATACATGTTTGTGCTAATTTGTTTTAAAAAAAAAACTTGCACATTATCATACATGACGAAAACCCGTGCTGAGGAAACGTTAATGGTAGATTTGTTATTGTTTAGAACAATACAATAATGTTATTTTAATCTAACGTTCGATATATAATTCCAAGAACCCACTAACTAGTATTACACATAAATCAAGGCAACATGTTTCATTGATTACACAACAAATAACAATGTTTACTGAAGTCATATTATTAGCATCTCACAACCATTATTGATACGATCCAGTTATATTTTGCATCTTGTCTAAAAAGATATCTTACTTTATAAATATCAATGGAAGTACTGTAGACCAAGTGTCGTTTTACTTTTTTTTTACTATGACTAACAATACAATGGAACACGTAGTGCATAACAAGTGTCATGTAGCAATACTAATAGCACGTGTGATGCACGTTCATAATTTGTAAAGAAACTTGCACATTATCATACATGGTCAAAACCCATGCTGGCCAAACGTATGAAGGTAGACTAGTAATTTTTGTAGAACAGTACTTTATTCTTTACGTTCAGTGTATAATTCCAAGAATCCACCGACTTGTATTACACACAAATCAAGGCAACACATGCATGACATTTATTACACAGCAAATAACAATGCACATTGAAGTCAGAATTTTACAGTAATTTTTTTATACAAACCAGTATACTGTACATATCAATGGAAGTAGTGTAGACCAAGTATGCTTTATTATTTTGTATCTAATACACAAGTTATTTATTTTAATTTATTCAACTGGTTAAGTTTGTTTGTATTCCTGATTGGTTCAATGTTTAGCACATGACATCTTCTATTTTGAGCACCGCCCGCGAGGAGTGTAACGACCGGTCGTTACACAGGCGTGCGTATCTCGAAAGTCCCATTTTACACGTAAAAAATAGCGCTTACGCGCGGAATCTGCAACCGTATACGCAATCGTAGGGTGTTTGTTTCTTCTGAACCGCGCGTAATAAATTCGACGCATTGTCGCGCCGCGCGCCGAAATTCCATTTACGCGCGCGCACTCCACGGTTATTGACATTTTCTACGCTACGCATCGATCGCGCGCATGCCATTAACTAGCAGACGCACGCCGCCAAGCGCAAAATGGGCCAAAATGCAATAATCTGTGAAAAGATGAAAACAAACTTTTCATGTTTAAAATTTCATAAAGTTTCGTGACGTTGAATAAAACAAATAATAACTGTGATGTCGGTCGTTGCATCAAATTACCAGCCCTCGTTTGTCTTGCAAAAGATCATAAAGATAAAAAAATAATCATTTTGAAGACAACCTCGGGCTGGTAATTTGATGCAACGACCTCCGCCCGGTCATTATTTGTATAATTTACATTTTTAGGATCATGTCATCGGATTGATTGTGTTGGAGTTATTTTCTTAACTATGACCTCTACATCCCATCTTTAAACACTCATTGAGGACAAATGACAGTACAGGAACTAATTTCATTTGAAACGGCTTTACAAACTCAGTTAGAATAGGGTCTAAATTACTAGTTGCTAAAGGATATTCACTGATAACCCTCAGAACCTCACTTCCAGACACAGATTAGAAACTTTCAAATTAAAAGGCTATTTGTTCTTCATGTGGAAAACTGACACGAATAGATTGAAACTGGAGTGTAAAATTACGAGATCCTGAATGAATCATACGAGGGATCACAGCGACCGAGCTTTAGATGTTTTGTTGTTGTTGCTGTTTTCACTTTTATTATTATAAATCCCTGTTTCTAATCCACATTATTCTGTGGATTTGGAGGGAGGGGGCGCATACTCTTAAGGATCATATTTTTGCTTCCTCTTCGCCCCTTTCTCTTTCTCTGTTTTGCGCTGTTTGCGCCCCCCTTGAAGTGGCCCCTGGAGAACGTGCCCCCTCTGTCCCCCATGGATACATCGCTAGACGACTTGGTAAGGGGTTTGCCTCACGCCATCTTCGAAACCGTTTCTTTATAACATCCTGAACCTGTGCAAAAGATAACGATGCAGATATTTTTTTACAATGTTGTGTATATCTGATCCCCATCATGTCATGGACTCATAGCAAGAACATTTATTTTATCAGTTTACTTCTCTCTCATAATGTCTTATTTAACACTAGGCCTATATAGGCATTTATTAAATTTAAAAAACCAATGATTTACGGATCATCAAGGGGCAACAAAGACTGTTCTAATATGTACTCAAGTTACATCACAATTTGAAAAGACATTCTGAAGTTATTGCGGTAAAGACACCATGGTAAGTATGGGGCCCCATGACATTTCAACTAAAAAACTAATCAGTTCATTGGTGCCTATAATGCATACTAAAACCAAGTTACATCACATCTGACGAACCGTTTGTAAGTTATTTTAGTAATGAACCCAAATCAGGCATATATAAGGCCTCGCAACCTTTGACCTTTCAACTCTAAAATGTAATCAGTTCATTGGTGTCTTAAAATACGTACTTCACCCAAGTTACTTCTAAATCCAATCCGCCGTTCTTAAGTTATCGTGGTAACGAGCCCAAATCAGATATGTTTTAGGCCCTGTGACCTTTGACCTTTTAATTCCAAACTCTAAGCAGTTCATTATTCCCTCATATTACATACTTGTTCCTAGTTACATCAAATTCCGATCAGCTGTTCTTAAGTTATCGCGGTAACGAGAACCGGTAACGGACGGACGGAAGGACGGACGGAGTGACGCACTGACGGACAACCCGAAGACATAATGCATAAAAACTTGACACATTATGTTTGTTAAAATCCGTATGAAAAGGTTTGTACTTAAAATCACCATCGTCATTATCATCAGCAGCAGCATCAGCATCATCAGCACCATCACCACCACCGTGTTACATAGTGCTATTACTTCTTATTATTTCATAAGTGCAACATTCTGGAACGTGTATGTCATCATATCAACTTATATACGGGCACAATTAAAAGTTTCCTTGAATGATTTTGACGTTAAAGGCAATTCACAGGATTGGAAGCAGTCTTACGTTTTGGACACGATGGTACTCGAATCACATAGACGGGTTAAATACAAAATCTACCTGTCTGGATAATGGAGTGTATTTATCAATTCATTCATTTATTCATTGCTGCTTCAATCTATTTTGCCTGCCTCAATTTGTTTTGCCAGGTCTGACACTCACTGATCCAATCACCACGATACTTTTATATATATACACTCGTTCCAAACAGTCGATCTCAACTTGTAAGTGTACTGAATAACGAAACTTGTTAAATGCGTTTAACATTTTGTTGAATTCGACGTCAAGCGATTACATACACAGTAAAATCAAGATTAAACTACAACACTTCGACTGCACGCAGGCAACGGGTATGCCTCTGCACTCCCAGTCCAATTCAATTAAATATTTATGAATGTACCCAACCTGATCAAAAGTCTTTAGGTTACCATGTTAATGAGCAGAAATGAGATGTGTACAAGGCCCCGTGACCTTTGATATTTTAACTCCGAAATCTAATCAGTTCATGAAACATACTTGACCTCAAATTACATCAACGTCCGATAGATCGTTGTCGCGTTAAACATATCAATTTCTTAATAAAAAAACGCTCCTCTTTCGCGCAGAGAAATACGAGGTTCCACACAGGTCATGCATCACTGCTCTCACACCGTGCTGTGTAGGAGGAAGCGACGGACTGCTGTCATTGTTCAGTGTTTACATTCACACTCGAACGCATAATAATAGAGACTGCGTTGAATTCTAGCCAGCTGGGAAGGTCAGAATACTGAGAGAAAATGGTGTTTGTGATTGGTTTTTGCCAATTCCGCGGGCCTTCTCCTAGCCAATAAAATTTGATTTTTACATTAGAATCCTCAGACTTCCCGCTACACATACATATCTTCAATATATTCATAGATGGCGCACTTTCATTTTATGAAGCCGCAAAGTCACAAAAATTGGGGGAAAAGGGGATCTTCCACGAGATTTTATTTTTTTTTTTACCAAAAAGGAGGTCTTTAGAATCAATTCCCCGTGTCATAACATTGACTTCGGTCACATATTTTGATCTAACCTCAAAGAGAAACCTTTGATTATCATAAATCTCGTTTCAATAGTATAAAAAGCTACATAAACGAAGGTTTTACCCTTCCTTCTCAAAAGTATTGCAACATGCACTATAACGCATGCATTTTGAGTTGAAGGGGTCATTCTATTATGTCGTCCTAATGAAGTTTATAATTGGAAAATAACAAATTATTTGAAAAGATATCAATGGAAAATCTTTTTCCTTCCTTCTCCAAGGCGGAGAGATTATGAAATGCAGGCGCACCCACGGCAGAGGGGCTGGAACATAAAATTTAACATTTTTTCGCCTCCCTGTATAGGGGTGGGAGGTTAATTCACACTAGAATCGTAATTTGGTTCATGTTTCCCGAGAAACGGATTTGATTTGAAAGACTTTCAGGAAACAAAAACTGTCAATGTGCTCCTCTGACGTGGTCTCAGAAAGAAGACACCACACCGCAAAGACGAAAGCGCCTCCTATCTTCATAAGATAGTGATAAGGAGGATAAGGCTACTATTTAAAGATGATGGCCTTCTCTCCACATTATTAAAAAGTCACATTACAGCAAATTTTAGGATGTTTGCAATAATAAACCCCGTTTAGAATTGAAAAAGAATAAGAAATTACAACTTGAGGAGGTCCTTTCGTCTTTGCGGCGTGGTGTCTTCTTTCTGAGACTGTGTCAGGGGAAAGTCTTTCCAAACCCCTTAAAACGTTTCACGGGAAATATGAAACCGAATTACGATGCTAGTGTAAATTAACACCCCACCCCTACAGGAAGGCGAGAAAACAGTTAAATTTTATGTTCCAGCCCCTCTGTCGTGGGTGTGCCTGCATTTGATAATCTCTCCGCCTTGGAGAAGGAAGGGAAAAAATGTTCATTGATTTCTCTTCAAATTATTTATTTTCCAATTATAAACTTCATTAGAATATCACTCTAGAAAGACACCTTCAACTCATGCGTTATAGTGTATGTTGCAATTATTTTGAGTAGGGAGGGTAGTTCCAGTTTACCATTGTGTTGCAAAACTGTAGACCATGAAGAAAATAAAAGATCGCTTAGAAATTGATATGGACCCCAAATCAGATGGGGCCTCGTAGTTTCAATTTCGACGTCTATTCAGTTTATCACTGTCTCATAACACAAGTTCACCCAAGTAACATCAAAATCCAATCAATTGTACTTGAGTTATCTCAGTAACAAGACCAAATTATACATGTATGAGGGCATGTGACCTTTCACATTTCACCTTCAAAGTCTTATCAGTTCATTGTAACCTCATACAACATACTTGACCTAAGTTACATCAAAATCTGATCAGCCGTTCTTCAGTTACTGTGGTAACGAGAACCGGTAATAAGACGGACGGACAGACAGCCGACTCACGGACGCACGGACGGACGGACAACCCGAAAACACAATGCTTCCCGGCAATTTTGTTGCGGAGGCATGAAGACGTGTTTTATACAAGTTGGTTTATTATGAACTGATCAGGGCCCTATCTCATAAAACTTGCAATCAATTGCAAATCCAAAAATCGATTGTAAGTCTTAAAATACTTGGTTATGATTGGTTGAAATCAACTTGCGATCGATTTTTGAGGGATGCAATCAATTGCAAAGTTTTATGAGACAGGGCCCAGATGTGGTTTAAAGATTTAAGCAAGTTTTTTTTTTCAAAATATAAACAGTAATGCTCATTTTTTTAAAACAAAAATGGACAACTGTTAAAAACTTAAAATAGTTGTTTAAACTTTAAACAAATAATTGATCAGTTCATAGATTAAACAGGGTTGTATAAAATTTTAAACACGAGTTTCACTGCGATAATTGTTTGCAAGTTATATTATCAACCAAGTGCTTCGTTCACGTGCGCGCATTTACAGTGTCGTGCAAGTGCACGTTTGAATCAAGTTCTCATTTTCTTAATCCTCACTAATCTCTAATCTTACTAATCACTATGGTTGGCGTCATCTATACTGTACTAAGTGTCACGGAGATATTTCAGTTCCCGCTTTTTGACTAATTTGAGACAATTAAATGTATTCTCTAGAATGAATTCGTAATGTCAAGATAACATTAATTTGGCACTTATACAACAATATGCATGACGTATTTTAGTCATATTCATTTGGTTCTTAAAGCATATTCGATTTCTTTCAACCTTGTCACTAAATGTTTTTTGAGCGACTCACATGCTTACAACATTCAATACGAAGGTTCTTTGGATATACTTACTTCCTGATTCATGTAGACGTCAATAAGTGCCACGAAGAAACCTTGCGTCGATTGCAAGACGGCATTGACGTATCTATAAACATAAGTCCCCACATGTGGTTGCGCTGGGCTTGGTTCAACGAGGAGCATGAGGTACGCCACTCCTAGTAAAGGCAGTAAAACGACTATCGCTCGAACGCCTTTCAGGGCTTTTCTGGATTGTATAAAAGAGAAGAAAATCGTGATAGGAAAAAGGAGCTAAAGCATGAAGATTGCTACGTTGTGCAGTTATGAGGTCCTGGGTGATTCCGTACTAAGATTTTTTTTTTTATAAGAAATTCAGCACCCATTATTCACATTCCTGTCTAAAAAGTTGATCATGAGGCAGAACGTTACAGCGTTCCCTGGAAATTTGTAATGATAAACAACTTATTTGAGATATCGATATGCAATAGCCATAAAATATGTTCGGGTCATACAGACAGGCACACAGGAGGCAGTTTTGGAAGGGGTGCAAATACCTATATACGGTTTAGTGGCTCATTATTTTTTTGTAGGGGATAATGCTCAACCACAATCACCCTTGACCATACGCGAGTAACGCTACATTAACACACACACACACACACACACACACACACACACACACACACACACACACACACACACACACACACACACACACACACACACACACACACACACACACACACACACACACACACACACACTTCCATGGCTTCAGAATACATCATACTATTCTTGTCATGTTCTAATTTGAAGTCCTTGCCTGCTAAGAAGGTTTGTTTGAATGAGTTTTATTTTCTGAATTTCATATTATCTTTTATAACAAATAACATATATAATATAAGTAGGTTCAATTTACAGAAATATCATTCAGAAAACATTTAACACAAGACATGGTAATTCATATTTTTTGAAAGAAAATGATACGATACATATATAATATATACATATGCAAAGCATATTACCGAAATACATTGTGTATCAAAAAAAAAAAAACTAGACACTTAGAAAAAGAAATGACACAAAAATTTCATGATCTAGAGCATATTTTTGCATAAGAATATTTAACCTTGGACCTAAGCTACCTGATGACACTGTTGGTATTGAAAGTATTTCACGCATAAATGAGCACAACCCGCTCTTGTGCAATCGGTCAAAAGTGCATTTGCGCACAGAATTGTGTTCATATGTTCTTATAGTCAATGTTTAATGACTCATAGACCGGTGCTGCAGAAGCTCTCAACTGGTGTGCACAACAAGGGCGTAGGCTGGGGGGGATGCACTGGGTGCCCGTGCCCCCCCCCCCCCCGCAGAGCCAAAGGAGTTCCGCCCCTGGCAAGCAAAAAGAAATTGTCACCACCTTTTCTGCTTTCAACGCCTGATTTTCTCAACTTTAGTTCCACCTCCCTAAGATGTGCATCTCCCCACACCAAGTTAGTTCCACCTCCGCAAGATGTGCACCTCCCCATGCCCAAACCAGCCTACGCCCCTGCACAAGTATTCAATCCTCAGCATGCTGAGAGAAGGGGCAATATAAATTTTGTGGCACAAAAAAACGAAACAAAAATGAAGCAATGATTCAGATATACCCCTAAGAAAAGAAGAAAATGTAAGATGAACTGTGAATTTTTAGGGGGTGGGGGATGGGTTGAATCTGAATCATTGCTTCATGTTTGCTTCAGTTTTTAATCCTCAGTATGCTCCGAGAAGAGCTAATACCAATTCTGTGACAAGAAAGACAACACACACACACACACACACACACACACACACACACACACACACACACACACACACACACACACACGATGGGCGGTAAATACCACGCAAGAATGCTATTCTATGTGAGGGGGGGGGGGGGACACAACAATAAGTGCCTACCCCCTAAATGAATAGCAGTCCTGCGTTGTCAAGTTTTAATTTGAAGTCCCTGTCTGCTATTAAAGAATGTTGCATGAAAACAAACTAGAAATCCTCAGACGGGCAGATATCTAGGGTTATCAACAAACTTTGACGAATTTGAATGTCGTTCATGGTACTGCAAAACCGAATCAAGTGTTTACTAATTTGAATATTATCTGCACAAACTTGAATATCACTTATTCAAAGTTTGAATGATGAAACAGCAGGATTACAGAAATCACTCGAATTTAAACGTCAGATCACGAATATGGATGCCATTTTTCCGAAATTTGCAGCGAAAACCAAGAAAGAAAGCAATCCGGAGAAAAAACCACCAAAGTTGTGTGTGATTCTAGTCGCAGATTGGTGTGGCGATGTCACCGTGTCCGCAAGCGAGCAAATAATCCACAAGACCAGGATCATGCCCAAGAATCCAGGTACGCAAATGCAGCACGCTCAGGAGCAAGGAAGAAAGAGTCTCCTGCAATTATCGTGAAATTCACTTCATATCAACCAAAGTCTGAGATGATGCGAAACAGAAGACAGCTGAAAGGAACAGGAGTTGTTATTGTAGAAGACTTGACTAAGAGAAATGCCAATCTTCTATCGCAAACATCGCGAAGTGAGAAAGTGACGGCAACATGGTCGTATGATGGTAGAATCTATGCAATGATAAAAACTACAAATGGACGTGAGATGAGGAAGCAAATCACAGCTCCTTCGGATCTCAGATGTTTGTAAATATATTCCATTCTTGCCATCACCCCGAAGAATTACATGTACATTGTACTTTATATCCACTTATCCCTATCCCTCTGCTTAATGATATATACTTATATATGGTATCCAGTGGTTATCAATTGAACAGTATTTCCCACCACTTGTATGATTATTAACTTACTTAGCTTTTCTTTTCTTTTTTTTAAATTCGTATTTAATTGTTCTTTGTGTAGTTAAATATTTTATGTGTCTCAATGCCTGACCGTAGATTGTATGAGTTACTACTGAACAAATTTGATTTCACTGAATTATCTGAAATATTGTCTCCAATCAACAGTGAGAATGAATGTTATGGGCCAAAACAACGTTTTTACTCACCAGAAAAGTTTAACGATTATATTAATGAGCACTTGAAATATAATATCGATACATGTACCAAGTTTTCAAGTATTCATGTGAATTTTAGAAGTATAAAAAAAAACATAGATTGTGCTAATTTACTGTTTAATTTTCTAGATTTACAATTCTGTGCAATAGCAGCGACTGAAACTTGGTTGAAAACGAATGATGTTCCTTATAATATTAATGGCTATTCTTTTACGGGTAATGGACGGCAGGAGCGAAGAGGTGGTGGTGTGGGTGTTTACGTTCGAAATGATCTTAGCTTTTTTTGTAGATCAGATTTAAACGTGAATACTAATTACATGGAAAGCATTTTCATTGAAATAACCAATTTCAAACAAAAATAATATTGGG
>JZLH01S0040575.1:871-15586 GCA_001188425.1 Eucidaris tribuloides
TATGTACAATGTATGTGCAGCCAGAATGTTTCTTGTATATGTTAGCAAAAACATGGGTCTAGAGTTTTGTTGTGAAACATTTGGCATCGTCTCAAATATTCCATTAAAGATATAAATTGCATAATTTTTCATTCCTTGATTTTGTAAGAAGTAGATGATGAACCCTGAAATATTAAACATGAACTGTGACAGTACACATCACCATCCAGATACGATGGTATGTGCATGGCAGGAGATAAACGCTGTGCAAAGTTTACCACTTTGTTCTGCCACTGCCAGGCACAATGAAAATGGAATGGTAGAATTAATTTGCATGAGGAAATAAGTTTGAAACAACCATAAATGTCAAATCAGTAGTAAATTAGTACTCTCTGTGGTTGGTAAATATTTATCTGTGTGACAAAGTAACTGTAAAATCTGTATGTAAATGTATCCATTCATCCCTGTATTTGAGTAATCGGTATGGATACTTGGAAGTGAACTACATCTGTAAAGGTGGAGAGAGAAAACCAATTCAGACAGCAGCACATGTTCAGTACTCCCATTCCTTTTCTTTTCTTTTCTTGGCAGTCCTAATAATAATAGCAAGTTCATCCCTTACAAAATTCACTTGTCACCTCCAAAGGTAATCAAACTGAACATCAATCAAAGTCATATCTGGCCTTGTTGCGACGACAGACACATCCATTAATCTAAAGTCCCCATGTGAACATGGTCATGTTGATGACAGTTAAATGACGCTTCTTGAATCCGTGGCTTCTTTAATTCTCAGAATCGATGGGCAATGTTAAAGTATGTCGCTTCACTTCACATATACTGACTGTATGTGGTAATGGAGTATCTCTCCTCATGCTTTTGAAAGCGAATAAGTTTGTTTTGGTTAGCATGCCGTGATAGTCGTTCTTATCAGCACTCGTGGCAATCTGCCCGGCTTCCTGCGTTTAAAACCCTTTTCGATCCACGATGTTGGCAATTTGTCCACCGTTTTGAAAGCAATACCTCTTCCATCGTTGGTTGGGGGTGTCATTATGTCGCTGCAAGAGCCAATTCCCAGACAGACAAGAAATGCTTGACATCGTAGGATTGAGAATATAAATTTGCATAATCTCCCTCCTCCCCCTCCCCTCCCCAAATGTATAGTACAGGTATGTCTGCTGTCTGTTACTCATGAAATGGAATTCTGCAAATGTATCAAGCATCAGTGAGTGTATTTATAGTTGCTGTACACGATAGTGCTTGTAGGGGTTGTAAGGTGTGTGACACAATAATATAGACGTGGCAGATATGACGTCTTTGAAATACATTGTTGAATTAACGTTGGCACTGATATATGCATATCAGACTGGTAGTGTGGTTCCCAGCCATGGGTATGGGCTACGGGTATGGGTATGGACTATGGGTATGGGTATGGACTACGGGTATGGGTATGGACTACGGGTATGGGTATGGACTACGGGTATGGGTATGATTGCCATGGGTACAGGTACGGGTCTGGGTAAAGAGCCAGACTGAAGAACGGGTGTGGGTATGTTAAAGGTAAATGACATGATTGGGGTAGTCCTCAACTTGGGCTGAAACTACTCTAGAATCAAGTAAACTATGCAAGGATGCTCCTGTGAAAATCTTGTAGTCAAACGTTGATTCATTCTTAAATTACTAATGTCAATATCCCTCGTGGAAGGCAAACCTGCTGTGTGGCTCTCTATGGGTCCTATTTCTATCGTGCCCCAATAAAATTAAAATACAAGTGTGTTCATGCTTGATTCTCCTTAAGTAAAAAAATTAGAGACAAATACTTCCAGCTGGGAGATCTACTCCAGCTGGTGTATAGTGGGTATATATTTCAACTCATTTGGTTCTGGAGGCATTTTCAAGTGTTCCCAATCATGTCACTAACCTTTAAAGGGGATGGGTACAAGACCATGGGTACGGGTACGGGTATGGGTACTACAAGTCTGATACATGAATGCGTGCACATGTCATACACACACACATACTCATGCGTGTTTTCGCTGTCAATCGGGGACATAATTTTTAATTGACCACAGACATGCAAATGAGGGCGTTTGTGTGTGACACTGGACCACCAACCCCAGCCACACTCGGTTCCAACCGGGGATGCCTATGTGTATGAAAATTTGTGTGTGATTTTTAACCTGCAATCAGGGCAAATTTTTGTGCACAGTAAAAAAAAAAAAACAACTCATGATTGTATATCAAATTTGCAATCGTTTGCACTAGGTTTAGAATCGGAGACCGTCCCCGTTTTCCGGGTGGTCCCCTGTCTGAATGTGGAGTGACATACTGAAGTCCCCATTCGGCGGCATATACAAACACACATACGCACACATATTTATAAAACTCATAAACTCGAACAATACATGCACATTTACATACATGTACACACACTCGTATTGTTTGTAACAATGAGATGGGTGCCTCACAAGTTTCATGAGAAGTTGCACTCTAGTTATAGTGTCAGTACACTTACCTGACATCTCACCTCCTGTTCATGACAGTAAATGTTGACTAAATTCCCAGGTGTCGCTTTCATAACCTATGTGTGTGTCCACTGACTGATTTCCATAATTTCCGTCTTGTCTTTTCCTGTTTGCACTCCTCCTTCCCCCCTCTCCCATCTCTCGCCACCCCCCCCCCACCCACAGCTAACAGGAACAGTGTCGGACCTGGCTTGCCATTTCTACAACAACCTCAGGTTCCCAACCTGGCCAATATAGAAATTCCACGAGGTATAGGTGAGTTCCTGCCAATATCCGTTAAATTTATCGTGGGAGTTTAATTGTGACATGTGAGAACAGTGTTTACAACTATTAGCTTCAAAATTAAGGTATCGATTGAGGAATATATCTCAAAGCTTATTCTCAGTGGGTCACTGTTTCTGAACATGAAAAAGTAAACATTCTGAGACTATACAGCTGCTTGTATGATATTGGATTATAGAGTGGTTGTTACAAAGATTGTATTACTCTAAATAGTAGAGGAATATACAGGAAAGCTTGAAGAAGACTATGTTATAAGCTAAGCTTTACATGAGTGTGAGTTCCAGGTGTAGAAGTAGTAGTAATAATGATTGTAGTAGTAGTAGTTGTAGTTGATAGTAATAGTAGAAGTAGTATCAGTAAAGGCATGCTAGTTGTACTGTAGTAGTAGTAGTAGTAGTAGTAGTAGTAGTAGCAGTAGTAGAAGTAGTAGCAGTAAAGGCATTCTAGTAGTACTGTAGTAGTAGTAGTAGTAGTAGTAGTAGTAGCAGTAGTAGAAGTAGTAGCAGTAGTAGAAGTAGTAGCAGTAAAGGCATTCTAGTAGTACTGTAGTAGTAGTAGTAGTAGTAGTAGTAGTAGTAGTAGTAGTAGTAGTAGTAGTAGTAGTAGTAATAGTAGTGTATGGCATCTTTAGCATTAAAGCTCACTCTTCAAAAAAGAATGCAAAGCAAATCAATATCAGGGGAAACAAAAAACTTTCAAGACTTTCACAGGTTTGCATTGGACTTCCATCAATACAACTTCAACAAATTGAACAGTTTTCCAGACACAAATCTCAATCCCAAAAGTTTGTCCATTTCAATCTAGTGACTTTCCTAAATTGAATTTGGTGTCACAACAAAAGGACAGATGTTACTCTAAATCTACCAATGCTTTTTCTTTACGTTCTTCAACGTAAACATCCATTGGTTATGACATGTTTACTTCTCAAACCGAGTAGTTTCACTTTCTATGAATCCATGATCAACTCACCCAGGTGCCCTAATCATCATCACTTCCTCTTGTTTTGTTTTTTCCTCTCTCTCTCGTCTACCTTGACAGAAAAACTGGACTCGTCACCCCCTAGTCTGTCGCCCCCACCGGTCCAGAGGAAGGAGAGGCGGCAGAGCCATGAGGAGAGACTGGGCGGCATGGCCAAACTAGAAGACGTCACCGACGTTCAGATCCTAGCCAGAATGCAAGAAGAGAGTATGTATTGTGACAGGTGTCACAAAAGATAGGATTTAATTCTATAAACATCAACTTTAAATAAAAAAATCAGTAAAAAATCAGAAATTAACCAAGGAAGATTGGAACCAATTTTTCTGCAATTCAGTTTCAGTCATAATGATGCACTTCTCTGTCCTTGCAAAATTACTATCTAGTTTACCTTCTGTGGAAGGAAAGGTTGATCAAATTCTTCCTGTAAGTTATCTGACTTTCAGTAGTTTTCATTGATTTATTAATGAGTTTAAAGGTTTGTTGCAAAGCATGGAATTACTTGGGTTGTTAAGTGTTTTTTCAAAAGCAAGTTCTTTTTAATTCTTTTCCTTTTTAAATGAAACATCTGAAAACTTTTTACCTTTTAGTTTTATAATAAAACAAAATGAAATTGACATAGCATTTGGCATTGTTAATTGAAATGTAATCAAACTTATTAATGCAATGCCAATTTTGTTTGTTTGTTTTTTGTGAAAGTGTAGAGAAGTAAAGTTTTGGCAGGAACAGTATAGGATGGGGAGGAATGTCTCGTGGGAAATTTTGACCTAAGGACAAGAGAGAAGTTTTACAATCTGGCACAAGTTTCATGGGCAATGTCTTGGTTTTGTGAGAATTTGGATTATCATCAAAATAATTCTCAACTTTCAATCATGGAAGTATATGTGAGAGTATACAGTGATATTAAGGGTATCTCTGAACATGTGATATTGTAGTTCTTTGTGAGCAAAGGTCAAATGCATGTTCTTGATGTCAATTGTAAGTAATAGTATGGAATGATTCCAAATTTATGGAGGTTTTTAGAACATCTGTCTTAAAAAAAAAACAAATCCTAAAGAACTTTATATATCACTTCCTGAAAAGAATGCCATATGCCAAAAACCAAAACCAAAACAAAAGCCACAAACAAAGAAAGCCCTCAAATGTTTGCCTACATATACATTTAAAATGTTGTTTTTATAACGTTTTGTGACAGTTAGAAATGATGTTAACAGATTCATACATCCATCACAAGTTAATTTTATCTTGTGCAAAACAATATCCTAAATGGCTTATTTCCAAAGAGTATTGGAGTTGACCATCAAACGTTTGCCTACATATACGTTTAAAATGTTGTTTTTATAAACGTTTTGCGACAGAAATGATGTTAACAGATTCATACATCCATCACAAGTTAATTTTTGTCTTGTGCAAAACATTATCCTAAATGGCTTATTTCCAAAGAGTATTGGAGTTAACCATCATATATTCCAAACATTATATTTATTCCTACCCCAATATATGTTATTTCATAGCGCAAGTAGTCATAGATGGTGTTACTTAGTACTAATGACGTATCAGTTTGTCTAAAATTTCAGGAATGTTATTAAAGACACTATTTAACATTGTGGAAGCCCCATTTTAAAACAAATTGTCAAACTTTAATAATTGACCTTCATGATAATATTTGATTGGAAAAATAAACACCATAATAGAATACAAAAGTTTAGACAGTTATGCTGTCACTAGCAACGTGTGTACTGATAAATATCAACACATGAATTAATTAATATCTGGACAAAAATTCTATAACCTTAGTCTATAGGAGAAGTCTGGAATGGTCTCTCATTGATTTTCACTTTTCAAAGCAGTTAATCGTTTTTAACTGCATTTTTTTTTCAGGGCTTCATCTATAGACCGTATCAGAGACACTAGTCACATGAAGGATCATGAAGCTCAGATGTTTTAAAACTGTAAACAAAGACAATGATGTCTATAATTTGGTGAACAGGGTGTTATATATTGCAGTAAAATATTATTTTTCTCTTCTTGCATAATTGAGAAATATATCTTCTTTAAACCTTGGTTTGCTCTTGTTTCACTTCTTTTTCCAGGTCTACGGCAGGCAACGCAAATTTCTCCCGCAAACTCTCCGAGAAGGGTACAAATGTCACCAGCATCGTCAGAGAACATGCTTCACAGGCCAGCGTCGAGAAGTTCGAGCGTCAGCAGTACGGAGGGGCGGAGCGAGGATAGCGAGGAAGGGGGCAAATCAAACGTCGTCAGGAGAAGGCCGTCGTTTGAGAGGATACGAAAGGCGGGGGAAGGTACGGGTTTGCCAAACAGTGTTGTATCCTAGACCATAGGTACCGAGGCCGCCCCAAAACACAAACCTTTCCATAGGGTTTGTACATGTGACTCGGATCAAGACCGAGACCGAGGCCACAAGGAATTGGCCTTGAAGCTGGTCTTAGATACAACACTGATGCGTCAGCATGTCTGTAAGATACCGTTTGTAGGAACTGGATTTGAAACTAGTTTTATTGGTTCTATCCTAGATTGTTTCCAAATGTTTCTAAATTAATTTCTTTTATTTACTTATTTATATATTTATTTATTCATTTTTATGAATTTAATAACACAATTAAATTGCATTAATCACACATTGCTCTAACAACACTAAAATCAATTGGTCTGTTTCAAGTGAGATAAAGTTTTGGATGCCATGTGATTGCATGCAAATGAACATGGTTATCTGTGTTTTCTGAGTTTCACTCAAAGTGGATTCATACCATTATAGAGGCAAAGTCTTGGAAATATTTTGTACAAATTTGTGACATTATTGCATGAAAGAATTTTCATATTATTCTGGTTAGTAGATCATTCATGCCTTGTCTTGATTGAAAAAAAAAGAGTCCTATCCAAAAGTGATTTTTACTCAGACATTGTAAGCCTAGAATGCTTCACACATCATTATTTATTAAGTATGGGTTTATTTAATTTTACTCTGAACAGCCTGTGAGAAACCTGCTTACATACTCACTCTTATTTCAAGTACGCAGCCTACCTTTTACACAAATTTCTAGATCCAATTTCAGGACAACATTATGGTACAGTCCTTGCATGACCTACGTGACTTAATTGGGCACGATTATCATACCTGTAACAGACTCATTGTAACAGACTCATGTTACAAACACACAAAACAGCCAAAACATTTCCTTTCTCAGCTCTTAAGCGGAAGAGCTGATTTCCTTAACAACTCGGTTTTGAAAGCTCAAGATATTCACAGAGTGTAAACATTTTCTGAGTTGCAGAAAAAAGAAGAGAAAAAAAATAGCAGGAAATTAGTGAACGTGAGAAACAGTTTACCTATAGAGAAAAAATAGTGGTACAGTGTATAGCGTGTGTGCGAACACTTGTATAAACAGCATGTAAATGATTTTGAGTTGTTAACAAGGGAAAACAGAAGAAAATTAGTGAAAGTGGGAATGAGTTTGTCATGAAATCTAGAGAAAAAATAGGGGTATAGGGTGTTTGCAAACACTTGCATTATAACAATTTTCAGTATATCGGAATATATGATTGAAAACTGAGATGCACAGAATTAATGAGTTGTTAATATTTCGAGACTAGAAATTTCTAGTCTAGCTACAAGACCTACAGTTTGCTATTTTGAAAGAGACAAACATAAAATACACAGTCATATTAAATGGCAGTGTAACATACACATTTTTTTTGGAGTGGGTGCTCTACTTTTAAAAAGTTTGCATTATATTGTAACCTTGGAAATTTAATCGTATGTAAAAAAAAGGCAGATAATCAGATTAAATAACAATGCATTTAACAATATGTTTAGCTCTATGCACAAATATATGCACTTGATATTATATAAGTTAACACAAGCTTGCTCTAATGAAGAATATTGCATATTAATTGTCACTATGTCACACATGTATATGTGTATGTATAATCAATCTTGAGAGCTATAGATGCATATAATTATTACTAACTTCTCTGTCGAGATTAAACTAATGGTACCATCCTGAAAGAACTTGATTCCTCACATATTTTCTTATAAATCAGCAAATGAGTTTAAAAAACATACATTTAGATAGATAATCTGCTTGTGCTACCAGAAGGGAAATTTCTGCAATAGTCAAATTAGAAACTAAGGAGACCCAAGTTGTAATTGCATGGGCTTTCACGATTGATCTAATAATATCGCACAAAAAGTGGCAATATCTGAATGCAAGTCTAACAATTTAATGCAAACTACTGCTGTTATTTCACACTCTGTACGATACACAAAGTGGTAAAGGCACTATTGCATAGTCTAAAAAGCAAATAATCCAACTTGCACAAAGTTAGACCCCATTACCTTCACATTATGTGTCCTCTTAATTACCCCCTTCTATCTGAACCCCCTATGTATACCCCCACCCCCACCC
The DNA here is from genome assembly GCA_001188425.1 of Eucidaris tribuloides. Classification (NCBI taxonomy): domain Eukaryota; kingdom Metazoa; phylum Echinodermata; class Echinoidea; order Cidaroida; family Cidaridae; genus Eucidaris; species Eucidaris tribuloides. The sequence goes on from JZLH01S0040575.1 coordinate 9,060, forward strand.
CCACCCCCACACCAACTGCACACAGGAGGGAGAAGGGACGGCATGTACAGGAACAACATGGATTACCGACCCGACGAGCTCGACGAACTTGAGTTCTTCCGGCCCGTGATTGGCAGGCGGTTATCGCAGGAGAAAATCCGACGGCCGAGCGGTGAAGGTAGAGGGATAATAAACGTCTCGACATGTGTTGGTCTTGCTCCCGTGTTACGTGTCTGTTCCCTCCGATTTCTGTTCAACTCCCCGACCGCTAATCTCTTGTTTTCTTTCTTTGCAAACTGTCAATATTTTTTTGCATTTCTTATTCTTTTTATATTTCTTTTGCGTGTGTTTGTATCGCTTTGTCAAGATGTACATATATCATTCCTTCTAGTGTCCAGTATTGATTAATGAAATATTGTTCAGAGCAACCAGCTGCTTATTTTTCATGCATATAAGGATATAAGAGCATTAGATTCAGTTTTGTTAAAATAAGAAGCTTCAGACCATGATTAAATAATCAAAAGTTTACCAAACTGCAAATATTATTTTGAGTTAGTAGGTTTATTGTAATTTAAACAGTCATACCTGACTCAAGCTTGGAATGAAAATGATCCTGAATATGCCTTCTGATTCATTTCTCAAATTACGCAAATTTGAAATAAATGGCCTAGTAGACATAAATAAATTTGAAAGTGCAAAATTGTTTGTACTTATGAGTAGACTTAATAGTTTTATAGAACAAATACCACAACAGTAGTTCTGATCCCATTATAGCTTGAAAGATTATGAGGCATTTGTGGGAAATTAATAAATTATATGTTTGTTAGCTCTCTGGCAGACAGATATTTGACAAGAGTAGCATTGGGTTTTATATGATATCCTGTTCTGCTCTCTCATGAAAATAGTTGTGAGGCACAACGTATTCATCTCCTAGACTATTAGAGTATCACATGCAAAGTCTGTGAAGTTTGGTTACAATGGTACTCAGAGGGTTATAGCCTTTTTTTTTTAACTGTGTCAGTACCATCACAACAAAACTCCATATACTTTCCATGCGATATTTTTAGTAAAGCACTAAAAGAGTTTAATAAAAACATTCATTTGGTTTTCCCCTTTGATTGTGTGACCTTCAAGAGTTTATATTATTTTTATCATCTGAAGTCCTTGCCCTTGTCAGTCGAGTTTGCAGCAGTTGTATGAAGAAACGAGGAATGCCATGTGCTAGTTAGTTCTCTACCATGAAATCTACATGACTGTTGTTTCTGGAATGTGCTCCTATAGACAGTATACTCTCTGTAGACCAGCAATAGATGATTTTATATTCAAAGGCAGTATATAGTTTTGGTGAATGGTGAAAAAATGAGTTTTGCTCATATTGTGTTTGCTCTCAACATTATATGCTCCGAAATGTTCAATTTTGTTTAGAAATTAATACAAAATGGAAATGTTGACTGCCTGCCTCCGACATATGTAATTACAGTGGAACCTCGTTATAACGAGGACCTAAAAACCATGACAATTACTTTGTTATATCAGGTTTCTAACTATATCAGGGTCCAAAAACAAAGAAATATAAAGAGTTTGGACCTGCAAAATCACTTTGTTATAACAGGATTTTGTTATATCCGACCTCTTTATATCGAGGTTCCACTGTAGTACATAGTGATGTTTTGCAGGTTTGATACTGTTTTCTAATGTCTGACCTAACCATGCCATATTTTCTGACAGATTTATGAAATATTTGGCTGATCGACCAATTCTATACTTGGCGTTACTTCTTAAACTGAGTGTAGTATGCATGTTGAAATGCTGTAGCAGATACATTAGTAAGTAAAGAACCATTTTTTATTAAATTGGTGTGGGCCATAAGAAATTATTCACTGCATATCCAAACTTGAAGGTGAGGTTGAGATGTTTTAAAATATAAAATTGGTGTTCTTGGCAAACCCTGTCCTTACCCTTTTCCACATCCCATCCTATACAGTTCCGAATCCACCCATTTTATATCTCAAATATCCATCCAAAAATGTCACTCTAAAACTGTACTGGTTAAAGGATGATTACATAAAACACCTTAACAAAGTCTTTGCCACATTCAAAGAAGCTGAAAGTGCTCACTGGGTTAGCATATTTAACCCATTGCCTACCAAAACTGGATGTGCAATTTATTTACTGTATGAGAATTACATTGTCTAGCAGGCAGCAGGTTAAATGAAGCGATTTAAATTGTTAATGTCAAGTGCCAAATCATTACTTCTCCCGTGGCACATTAATAAATCATTGATATAAATAAAACAAACAAAGAAATAATTTAAAAATTGGTCACATGAAAAATATAATGAAAGACACAATAAAGATTTTTCTTTTAAAGAATTGGAAGAAAATGAAGGATTAAGTTTTTTAAATGATGGATTTCTTCAGATTGTATTAATTTAACATGAGCCCTTTTCCCACTGATAGGGGAAGTGTTTAGGTTGATTAGTTGATTAAGAAAAAAAAATCAATAAGTTTTAAAAAATCAATCATTTATTTTTTTAAAAAACTTACCAATCCTTTTTTTAAAGAAAAAAAACTCCGTACACTCCCTTTCTTCCAACTTGTTAGGGATATCTATTTTTCTCGAGGAGCATATCTTGTAAGTTCAGCCAACAAGGTCTAGCAATGTGACTTGTGTTGTTTAGTCATCAGGCCCCCAGACAAACCCATTCCTGACAGGGAGGCTATGTTTAGTTTGACATTAAACTGGTGAGACACTTCTCTGTTTGTGTGGAAATTGTGAGACTGGAGAAAGTAGTTGTGTTGATAAAGGTAAAGGTCTTAAAGCCTGAGTATAGTTTTGGTTGATCTCACAAATATTTCAATCTTTCATGGAATATGGTATTTTCATGCTAAACATAAGAAAACAACAAAACTACTGAAAATTGTTTGGAATGACATATTCTGCATTTTGAATGCTCAATGGTCATGCACATGACCTATGGCAAAAAGGGCAAAACAAACTTTAATTTGTAGGCTGTTTGTTTATGATGCATTGTTACCTTTATGTTTATTTTCAATTTTTAACTAAAAAGTAATATTCTATTAGACTTAGAGGTCATATTTCTAAGTTCAACATTTATTTATACGATACACCGATATATTTTTGAGTTCTTGGCAGATCTAATTGATTGGCAGATTGCAGTGGACAATTTATGAAGTTTGTGAAAGCATATGATTTTTAAATCCACTTTTAGGAGAAATGCCTTGTGTGATATCACATACATAGTTGCTGAGATAGGCTGGAAATGAGCATTTGGGTTTTTTAAAATAACATTGTCACTGTTTGAGAGCTAATTTTGACCTTCCATGGCCTTTAGAAGTTAGCATTTTGCACTCTTCCAGGTTTTCTTGCTATTGGAGCATAAGGAGACGTTGCTGTCTTGAAAAAAACTATAGTTTCTGATCTGGTTTACTTGTTGATGATACACTTTAATTTCATGTTGGTTTCCAATCAAATTAACCTTTGAGAAGTTAATTAAAATCTATATTTCCTGTCTTTTGTATACCCATCTCTACATGTTTCTTAATCATTCCTTTTCAATATTTTGTATTTCATATTCCTCTCTGAAATCCTCACTAATTATTTATTTAGACCTCAAGAATTGAAAAAAAAAGGTTAAACATGGAATATATTACATACATTAACTTTTAATTCAAGCACCAACACATAAATAACAAGCTTCCTAACATGAGAATTGAGAACAACAATCAAAACAAACAAATAAGGATGTTTTCCAATAGAAAAAAAGAAATGCCTTTATCTGCTATTGTAGTAATTCATAACCATTCTGATATTAATGATATTCTAATATGATATTGGTACAGCACTGCTTCTAACAGGTCAACAGTGCTATAGTGTAAATGAAGCTAAATTGATATATATTTGATATTATCAATGCTAATAATAATAAATGAATAACATCTTAACCACAACATATATTTAGTTTGCCCAATTGACTAGATTAATTTGATAGTTGTTGCAATGCTGCTGCTTTTGTTTACAGTCAACTCTTATCTTTTTTTTCTTTTCAACCTTTATTTCTAATTTCAAATTTCTCTTTTGTGAACCCTCTCCCAGCTTTTACGTCATCTTTTCAATAGATCTCCAGTTTATTTATGTTTACTCCTATACATGCTTTGTTTTGTAGTTTGTTTTGTTGTATTTTTTGCTACCTTTGTAATTCATATTTCCATATAATTATGATAAGTAAATACCTCTTTTTGTCTTTTAGATCACTTGTATTTAAAAGTATCTGTGCAACTGTCTACAATGTACCCCATGTATAGTTTTTAGTTCTTTCTAATGTTGATACTGTTTTAGTAATTTATTTTTCATGAACCTTGGCAAGATAAATGTCTTAGCAAGCCTCATTTTATGCATTTAGTCGTAGCAAAAAAACTGAATTGTTTAATTCCAGTTGCATTGGTTATAATTTCTTACAGTGACGCAATTATTTCTGTAACACAATCTTTCTGGCAAAAACATCTTTTTACAATAGTATATACACTTACAACTTTATAATTTCCAAGATTTGATAATTTTAGATATCCATAAAGAGAGGCAGTATTGGCCGACTTTTACACACATTGAATAACATTGTGCCAACAGCGGCGTTAAACCCATTACCTATGAGATTTGTAATTACATAACTGAAACACATACCATATCTGGTTCCCACTGGCACTTGGTTTAAGACACATTTTTTTTGTTTGTGTTTCTTCTCATATTTCATTTCCCCTTCACCTTGAATGACATCTCCCCGATCTTCTTGAGAAACAAAGGAGAAGAAGTCTCGCGCCCGAAATGCCCCCGAACTCCCCCCCCTCCGCCGTAAACGGTGAGCCAAGCCGAGTCCCGTCAGTCGACTGGTCATAGGCTCCGGAAGAAGTTCTTACTGTCGTCACCCGACCAGGGACACTCTTAAACTTATTGTAAGCCTTGTCCGAAGTGTTTTGCTAAGTGGACTTGACGTTTTGTATACTAGTAAGTATATTATACTATGTTGTGAAAAGTGTTAAACCTCGTCATTGTAATCTGCTATGATGTAATATACTGTTACCAGTGTGAAAGGCACAGAATCTGTACATGTATGCCAACAATCACAGCAATTGTCAATAGAGCGCTAATTTCTCCACAATGTCAGAGTATAAATTACCGAGGCCCTGCCCAGTCTTCTTGAATATGTAGAAGGTTTACTGATCTTTCCACATTCTGACAAACAAAACTGATAATCTTTCGAATTACTAAAGATCTTCACCTATTGTGGCGCTTGTTATTTATTCACAACTCACTGATTGCTTGTTGAAAATCTCCTCGATTGAAAATGTAAATATTTGCCGCTTGATATAACATGAATTTTGTTACTCTCAATTGTAATTTTGTCTTGCTATTAACATTTTTAAAGTCAGGATGAAAACCTTAAAAAGCACAATGAAAGCAATATTTCCATACAATTCTTTCTGTTTCCCTTCAGTGCTTTGATTAAATCAGTCCTAGACAGAATGTCATCTTTGATCTTTTTAATCTGCCACGATTAGATTGAATTTGAATGACCCCTTCAAAAAACAAAGACTTAAAATTTCCTAAATTCTTCACATTTGTATTCTGACATAATCACCTGATATGGTTAAAAAGTCACGTCAAATAAAAATTCTTTAATATCGAACAAGATTTTTGTTAAGCATAGCAGGATACAAGATTTACCCATTGAGTCAGATTCCATCAGAACCTGTTGCAATGTACATATACATAGTCACATAATAGTTGTGTGTTGTGTTGGTTAAATAGTGCATGTGTGTCCATGTGTTAACCTTCGAGTGGTGTCACATCTCATCTGTAAGTGTGTAGTTGACATGTCCATTATCTGGCTGTGAGACTTGGTTCCAGTCTTAGTCATGCACCTGCAACACCCAGTGACATCATCAACTGTGGTTTTCAAGGCATGCGTGTCATGATCGTCGGTTTCTCAACATGATCGTAGATTTCTTCAAGGGGGAGAGAAAATGAAAAGTTATGTTTCAAACTTTTATTACAAACATTTAAGTTCCATTACAATGGACATGGTTAAGACTTTACATACTGCATGTTCAATCTTTGAAAAGACGTATTATTGTTATGACTGAGGTTGAATTAAAGAAAGGAATATTGCATAATCCTTCAAAATCATGATCACCATAGATGTCTTCAAGCGGAAGGAAAAAAAAGGTTGTGTCTACACTAATATTGGAATTTCATTATATTGGCTGTGGTTGGGACATTACAAATATACTCGTGTTCAAATGCACAGTTCATTGAAATTTGGGGGGGGGGGGGTTAAGATTAAAGGGCAGTGACATGATTAAGGGAAGTTAAAAAAATGATTTCGGAAGCAAATGAGTTGGACATATACCAAATGAGTCAAACTTAAATACCAATTAATAAACTGTTTAGAGTGCATAGCCTGATTGGAAGGATTTATAATGAATTTGTTTACATTAGGAGAAACGAGCATACACTTGAACATAGCTAG
>JZLH01S0040577.1:4076-23022 GCA_001188425.1 Eucidaris tribuloides
GTGTGACCCAGTGTAACATGGGTGTTACACTGTTAATTTTGAAGTTGCCAAGTTAACAATATGTCCAGAAAAGTTATTTGACGAATTTTATTTTTAGCTTTTATTACAAGAACGCGAGCCAGTATATATATATATATTTTTTTTACAATGAAGCAGGTTGGCCCTCCTAAAAAAACAAAATATACAAACAAAACAAAACAAACAAGTACTGGAGGGGAAGATTAGATGTTGACACAATGTAAGGCCATATTTCTGAGCTGATAGCCATTTAAATATTCTCTTTTATTATCAAGGAAGGACACATGCACCTGCAAAATAGGAAATGAAAGGTTATTACAACAAACATACAAAATGTGCAGCTAAGTTTTCCTTGGGAGCTATCAAGACAACCCAAACACTCAGAGTATTCATTTTAGCCCTAATCCTTCAAGTGTTAATCCTCCTGCTATGAACCAGCGAGGGAGCCACAATAAGATACCCCTGATACTTGTTGCGTCTTTGTGCGGATCAAAGGGTTCACGGCATGACCACTAACAATGAAGGAACCCCTCATTTCACACCCCGCTGACGTCGTTGAATGGGACATGTCTCCATTTACTATTAAACAGTGCCGAAAAGCACGCACACAGCCATGCTACCATTCCTCACCGGATTTGGGATGCAGAATTGCAGATTTTAGGAATATGTTTGGGTCAAGATATCTGTTCTTCTACTATCCTTGGGTGGTTGCTACGATTTACCATGGACCTACTAACGTTAGTAGGTCCATGGATTTACAGACTGTCCAAAGAGCTGTACAGGCACTGTTCTACTTTTAACAGCTATGTGGGATGAAAATAGATCAAACCAAACTTGAAACAAACCTGTCTGTAAAGCCAGTATATAGTTGGATTTACAGGTATTGCTTTTGTTTATTTTTATTTTTTTGACAAACCTGATTAAATCAGAATTTATCATTAACAGTTAGGAAGTGAAACATACAATTACTGGATACGCGATATATTTCACTGCATATATTTTCATGACTTTGCTTCAAGTCGGGGAATTCACGCAAGTTTATTTTCACGATTTTATTGTATTTGCATTCATTTTCTACAGAAATATAAGGAAGTGAAAATTTTCCCATGCATTAAGTCACGAAACTTGTGATAATAAAACCATCGCAAAATATTCAGTGTATACAGTAATCTGTACAATTTCGGGAGGTGCTGGTGTCCACTGAAATGGGTTCCATGACATTTGCTCCGGCGACAATTGCTCCGACGATTATTTCATGCACTAACCCTGACCTAAACCCTAACCCTGACCCTAACCCTAACCCTAACCTTAACCCTTACCCTATTCTGAACTGGAAACCCAATGGCAACCCAAACCCTAACTCTTTGTCTTCTGAGATATTATCACCGGAGCAACTGTCGCCGGAGCAAATGTCGGGTCACCACTGAAATGTGTGTTTACCAAATGTTGGTGGTCCAAGGAAATTTGTTCCCATTATTTCAATAGGCCAAGTGATGGGTTAATTACCTGTTCTGAAAGTACTGATTATAAAACAAACCAATATGTCTAGATTTGAATGAATTTCAGTATGTTAATAATCCACCTGTCCCTATCAAATTATGCTCTAATACAAAATTCAATAGATTTGAATTTTTCACCATTTAGGCCTATACACTGGTTTTAACTTAAGATTCATATGTTACTGTTACTTGATATAAATTTACAGAAAAGCTGGATATACATGTATGTGTATTTCCTTCTTTATCTCTTCTTCGTGAAGTGCATTCACTTTGATTTTTCTGATTTCTTCATTTCCGTTTCTACGTGAATGTCGACATGCCAGGAAGTGGCAGCACGACATGTTAACACCATGACACTTTAAAGCAAACTACTCCGAATGTCTCAATATTTTGGATAACCCATTATAAATCTGTCCATGTCATCAAATGTGAGGTTATAGAACATGCCTTTGCACATACAAGTGTAAATTCAATAAACAACATAAATGTAAACAAACCTGTAAACTTAACCTGTTGGCTACGGGAATCCGATGTGCCTTGCGTTAACTGTATGGACTTTTCAGAATCTCGGAGGCAACGGGTTAAAGGCACTGTATAACAGTGTTTCCAGTTTTAAAAATCTGAGCTGCATGATTCCCCATGCTACCAGTGTCTCTGACATGGTCTAAAAATGAAGCCCTGAAAAAATTGCAGCTTAAAATGATCAGTAAGCGCTTTAAAAAAGTAAAAATTATTGAGAGACCATTCCAGCTTTCCCCCATAGACTGCTGTGTTGCAGAATTTCCTATCGCCCGATAGGAAATTAATGTGCCAATTTGTATCTGCACATATTGTACTAGTGACAGCATTATTGTCCAAACTTTTGTGTTCTAAGGTGTTTATTTGTCCATTCAAACACTGTCAGATATGTCAGATAGCAAAGTTCGACAATTTTGTAAACGTGTCTTCCACAGTGTTATATAGCGTACGTCTTTAAGTTTTTAAGTTATTGAAATAAAAGTTTAATATTCCTTTAATAGTCCATACATATGGAGCAGACAAATTTGATCACCTTGGCCCCAACACCCAACACCTCATCAGTTCAAAGGTGACATTGGTTGCACTACAAAATTCTCAAACATTTTTTTACCAATCCCTATAACATATACCTAGAATAATAATGACAATAGTCAAGGTTTCTGGGCTGATTTTTGTTAAATCATGAAGTACCTCCACGGTGAAATCCTGTAAGTATCAGCACTTACAGATCACTTCACTTGGGATTTGGATAAATGAAAAGAGCAGCCTACAAATTTAGAGTTTTAGACTATGACTGACAATCACTTGATGGAAAAGGTGAGCTTAAAGCCCGAAAGTTTCTTTTGCACGCCTAAAAAACATGTATTAACATTGTGCAAATACACTGGCATATACAACAAAATGCCATTTAACAACCTTACACAAAGTTTAGGAGCTGGAAACGCAGTTTAAGTGGAATTATAGTAAATGTTAGACTTCAATCTGATTTTTTGTCTCTTGTGACAAAAATTCTACTAGTACTACTAGTCTATTTTGTAGACAGTGCATGCAGGTCTCTTTTTGCCTCCATGGACAGTGCCACTGAGAGTTAAATGCAATAGATTGTACACTAATACCCCTTTCACGCTGGCGAGATTTTACCCGAGTGCACCCGGGTACACCCGGGGAATCTCTCAGCATGAAAGGACACTCGGTTGAACTGCCGGGGAACCTCTGATTAAATTTTCGAAAAATTTTACCCTCCAATCGTACCGGGTAAACACAGATAAACTACCGGGTGTTCACCGGGGAAAGTCTAGCGTGAAAGGGTGTCTGGGTTAATTCTCCGGGTGAAATCACTGATTTCTGTACTGTTGATGTGTTTTTAGAGCTCAGTGGGCGAAATGTACTAGTAGATTCATATCAGAATTTGTATTTTTGAACGAAAGCTATTTTTACACTGGAACCTAGTAAAATCTGCAAAAGAAACATTTTTTCTTTCAGTTATAAAATTACTGACGAATGTGCGAATGACGGCATGCATCACCTAGCTTGGTTTCTACCTCCATGGCAATACATGTACATGTACGAAAGTACTTTGCCTGTATAATCAAGGAGGTACGGCCTGGTCGGCTGTGGCCTTGGCATGCACAAAACAAGTGCAGGGCGCAACGCACTCATCGGAGGATGTTCTCCTGTGTGAAAAGACAGCGTTCAAATTTTCCCGGGTAGTTACCCGCTTAATTCAATGGGGAATTCACCGGGGGTTCACCGTTGGAAGCAGCGTGAAAGAGGTATAAGATGACCTTGCATTCCTTTTGTGCCTGACACATGCCAGCACAGAAGTACGTCAACCATCTAGTATTACATAAGTACTGTAATTGGCCTGAAGTAAGAATTTAAAACTGTGTGCCTGGAACATACTCTACACAACCATTGTTTTTTGCTCATTTTTCAAAGTCTAGGTAATTTTTTATCTTCGGATTTCACAAGCAATTCCTTTATACATAGCCTGAGGACATGAATAATGTTTTCCTGTGTTATGGGTGGGTTGCAAATGAGATTCCCTACCTACAGCCCGGCACTTTTTCTGGAAAGTATTGTACAAATTGTGATACATCAAATGCTGACCACAGAAACCACGAGCTTGACTGCACATGCCCCAAAAATAAGTTAGTATTTACACTAACTAACCACTCAACCAGTTATTATCATCACATCAGTTAGCATGTCAATTATAATGACACCATCAAAAGGTCCAGGACTCCACCCGCCAGGCCACAAATCCATTGACTAAACATGCCCCCCAAATTCACTTGCTAAACAAAAAATCTTGGTAGTGTTTAACTAGTAAGTTCGGAAACACGACAGCAATTGTATGCTACAAGGGTTTCTTCTGAAGTCAAAAAGTAGAAAAACACTTGCACTGACCTACAATGCACAGCGGAAATAGAAAGTGTATTTTAATATTGTTAATTATCCCTTTAAGGAAAGTGAAAACTAGGCTTTCACAAGTCTCCAAATGTACTAGCTAACAGGCATGTACATGTACTGTACATGGAGAGAAAAATGAAAATTTCCATACTTTGGTTTCAAATACTTGAATTCTGACACAGATGGAAAGGGTCCACGTGAAACAAGTTGATAGTTTCAATTTTACCTCACCCACTTCTAACATATTACATTTGATCACAAGCAATTAAATGTGATTCCTGTCACCAGCAATTGGCACTATTTGACTACTGGTAATTTACCTTTGTGGTTTAATTAAAACTGAAACTAGCAATGTAGTTTTACCACATTTACAAAGGATGCATTTAGACTTAAACCAGCGGCTCGACACTACACGTTGCACCGCTTGCCCGGGGCAAGTAAAATTTCATGTCGGGCAAGTTAAAAACTCAAAAATATAAAGATTTTACTTGCCCCAAATGGGCAGTAGAATTTTGGATTGTGGCCTCCCAAATCTTAAGAAAACAACAAAATAATGTCTAAAAACTTGTATTTAAATCAAACCTTACTAAAAATTTGTTTCTGTTGTATTGAGTCTTTACTTTAGATTCATAAATCACACCTATGGCAACCCCAGAATTAAAAATAAAAATCCAGTGCTGTAAACAGGCTTTATTGGTTAAAATTAATGTAGAATAATTGTTAATGTTTATAGAATTAATTACATTATTTTCGGGCAAGTAAATTTATCATTCGGGCAAGTAAAAATCTGAAAGTGATAATTTCACTTGCCCGAAGGGCAAGTAGGAAAAAATGTTAGTGTGGAGCCCTGCTTAAACATAGGGTAATTTCAACTCAGAAATCAAAATGGGATTTTAACTCTGCTCATTTTTTTTTTATTAATTGAGTGTTTAGATGGGTGCAAAGTTATATAAACCTAAATATCCCACATAACATAGTTCCTTTTTATACACACAAAATAAAAACCTTTTCCATCCACTTCTGTTTGACATAAACTTTTGATATCTATAGCGACAAGATTAATACTTCCCAATTATCAAAACCACAAGGGTTTTTGCTGGTGTTATCATATTCTCATTTTATCACTCCAAGCAATGTCAGTGTGGTATTTAAGCAGGAAGGAAGTCATGTTGGTGGGTTTCAACACAGTGTGGAAATCCTGGGCACTGAGCATTGCACTTCTACAGGCTAACAATGACCACAAGTGTTAAAAAATGTGAGCTACATCATCCTCCATGCTCTAAGTCTCTTTGATAAGGTCTAAAAATGAAGCCCTGAAAAAATTTGTTTTTCAAAATGATTATTAAAGATTGTGTCATTGATTTGCACGTCAAAAAACATCTGTATGAATGAAATCAGCTAAAATCATATCCAATGTGAAGATTAATATAAATAAACACCTCTCATAGAGACTTGGGGTAAAATATTGAGTTTTTGGTGAAAATCTGGACGGTTAAACTTCATCCTTGTTCAAATTACTCGGGAGCAATTTCAAAAAATCTGCGACGTCAAACGTGCACGTGTCGTTCCAAAATTGTCCGATCAGCCGTTAGCCAATGGTCGCGCAGGGGTTAAGCCATTTAGCCAATCACTGTGCGCTCTGCTGGTCTTGCGACGGTACACAGTAACCGCGATTCGCAGTTTGAGCAAAATTGAAACTCATGGAAAGAACAACATTCTGGTAACATGTCGTTATTAGTTTTTCTCATAAAACAACAAATTCATGACATATGGATCTCAGACTTTCAACACACCATTTGTAAGTACTATACTACCGTTTGGTATTGATAATGAAGGGAAGTAATGGACTTGCACATCCCTGACACAATCTTTAAGTGCTTTAAAAAGGTAAAAATCTATGAGTACTCAGGTTGACCAGATTCACCATGCCCACTTCTTCCCATAGACTTACTGTGTGTACAGCTAGGCTATTCTATACTCCACCACAGTAGGAATTGTTCATTCATGCATAGCTTGCCAGTGGCAGCATAACTTTTGAAACTTTTGTATTCTAGGGTGTGTGTTTTTTGTCCATGAAAGCACTATTATGTAGATTAGATATACACATATATCGCAGTTTGACAATTTTTTAAATTGAAGCTCCACAATATTAGCCTAGATGTCTTCATTCAACACTTTTTATGCTTTGCATGTGATATTGTTTTAACAAGTTGATTTGATTCCTCCAATATTTCAAGAACAATCACAAATTAAATCATATGAGTATGTATTGCAAAAATATAAAATGTACTACAAAAATTGTAACCCAGTGATACTATAGCACAAAATTTTGTTCTTTCTACATAGATTTACTGAAAATGAAATTGGCAAAAAAAAACCTGAACATTCTCTTTATTTGGTATGCTGTCAAAGTATTTATTGTCAACCCAAAAGTTTCCCTCACAATAAATGTCAAATTGAATAAAAACAAGCAATTTAGCATTGCAACCCACAGTCTTCACTTGAAGAACAACTAAATACAGGACATTGACTGATTAATTCCGGATGTAGCATGCAAGTCAAATTGGTCTGCTCTATTCATGATTGCCCCAAATTTGCACAAAGGGGGTACATTTCAATCTTCTTGAGAATTTCAACCATCAACAGTATCTAAAAATGAGACCTGTGAGTTTTCATCAACCCAAAGTCTCCATACACACTGTAGTTATCAAGTACAGTATATTTGATGCAGTCATGAACTTTTCTGAGCCATCAGTTTCTTTCAAAGCCACTGGTTAACATTTACCACAGTTAAAAAAATGTGAGCTACATAATCCTCCACCCTCCAAGTGTCTTTGACAAGGTCTAAAAATGAAGCCCTGAAAAAATTGTATTTCAAAATGATTATTTAGTGCTTGAAAAAAGTGAAAATAGTAAGTTGACCGGATTCACCTGCTCATTTCCTCCCATAGACTTACCGTGTGCAGATGTAGGCTATTTTTTACTCGCCCCGAGTAATAATTGTTTATTCATTCATATCTTGCCAGTGGCAGCATAAATTTCCAAACTGTTGTATTCTCGTGTGTTTATTTGTACACTACTTATGTAGCTGAGATAGCAAAGTTGACAATTTTTTAATTTGAAGCTCCACATTAATTTACTTTCTTTCTTTCTGCTCATTGCACCAGATCGTACAAAATTAATTCAGTGGAAATGATGTACACAATAAGTACGCCTACACGTATTATCAACTTAAGTTACTTAAAATTACTCTTAGCGTCCATTATTTGAGATGTAATGAACTCTTTGAGTGATAGCTAATTGATTTTTAAGCTATTCAATATAATTTACTTTCATTCACGTTTCATAGTGACCAATGAATTCTAGTATGTCTTGTTTGTTTACATCATGATTTGATTTATGTGCTACAGCTGTCGGTGACAAGAGATATTGCAAAATAAAAAATTAAAATGATTTATGACCAAAAGAGGTCCAATTAGTCTGTCAATAAATGACTGCACATAAGAGACCTAGTGGGGTTTACCACAAAGAGTTGATGTCATTGAAAATGAAGCTTGGGAATCTGTGGCAGTTTTAGAATGGTGTCAAAAATGTCATATACTGTATATGAGAGTGGTTGAGCAAAATTATAACCAATTTTGGTTTAATAAGGTATTAAAGCCACATGCTAATGATGACCACAAATATTTAGTAGCTTTAAAAAAGTGAAAATCTACGAGTACTCAGGTTGACCAGATTCACCATGCCTATTTCCTCCCATAGACTTGCTGTGTGTAGATCTATACTATTTCATACTCCACCACAGTGGAAATGTATGTTTATTCATGCATATCTTGCCAGTGGCAGCATAACTTTCCAAACTTTTGTATTCTAGGATGTTTATTGTTCAGTTAAGCACTACTATGTAGCTCAGACATCACAGTTTGACAATTTTGTTTTTGATTTTAAGTGATAGGCTAACATTGTGGAGCTTCAATTTAAAAAATTGTCAAATTTTGATATCTGAACTACATAATAGTGTTCATATGGACAAGTAAACACCCCAGAATACAAAAGTTTGGAAATTTATGCTGCCACAGGCAAGATATGAATGAATAAACAGTACTCGGGCCGAGTACAGAATAGCCTAGATCTATATGTACACACAGTAAGTCTATGGGATAAAATGGGCAGGTCAATCCAGGCAACTTAAGATTTTCACTTTTTTAAAGCACTAAATAATCATTTTGAAATACAATTTTTTTCAGGGCTTTATTTTTAGACCTTATCAAAGACAATGGTAGCATGGGGAATCATGTAGCTGAGATTTTTTCAACTGTAGTAAATGTTAGCCAATACCTTTAAGCTCCACAATGTTAGCCTATGTCTTTAAAGTTGCAAATTGCAGAAGTGGACCCACCTGTACACCTGTGCATTCATTGTAGCAGTCACTGGAATTTCCGGTACAATTATGCATACTGTATGCCCAGCCTACTTGATCATGGAATAACACAACTGGGAATTTAATGTAGGAGGGCTACTCTATCACTTGTGACCATGCAGGGGCATAACAGGTGCCTGTTATGGGGGGGTGGGGGCTGGCGGGGGGAGGAGCAGAGCCAAAAATTTCCCAGTAACTAAGTCCAAAATGTACCTATGGGCGTAAGCCTGAACCACTAGTCGTTTCCTTTCATTTTTCCTGATGGTTTGGTGGAGATTTTCCTCGCTGAAATCCTTCAAGAAGGCAGTGTGCCTCCCCCTGCCCCCCCCCCCCCCATGCCACTGTGACCATGGATATACTCCAAAATGTACAAGTGGGTGAGGGAAGGAGGAAACATTCCATCTCCCAGATATAGTTTTTATGACAATTTGAGTTCCAGAAGTTAGTTATTCATGACATTTGGTATGTATCCTGGGAGTACAATCTATAAGAAAAATCAATTCAGCAAGGTTGGAGCAATCTCAGCTGTTTTCTGTCACTTTTATCAAGGACCTTATTTTTTTTTATCAGGACAGTTTTAGCAAAAGTACATTAAACTTGTGATACATACTAGGCAAATGGATTACATAACATTCTGAGTTGATTATTGAATGAGGTATCTATACAGTCAAACCTGTCATAAGAGGGCAGCTGGAACTTACTGTAGAAGGGGTACTTGCTCATATATTAAAGGACAACCAAACTAACTTCCTCAAAACTTTCAAAAGAAATCAATTTTTCATTGCACTTGTGTGAGAGTTCTTTAAATACAGTATCCATTGGTCTCAGGACAAGAATGAAATTGCCCAGATCACTTTATCCCAAATGTCTGCAAGTGCAACACAGTAATTTTTGTAGTGATCATCAATACATGTCAAATGATTAATTTTCATTATTCTGTGCAGGACACACAAACAATATATTTTTGCAGAACAAGTTTGCTATTTGAAAATGTTTAACTTTTATTACCCAATTACACAAGTAAACTTTGACTTATGTAAAAATATCTTACCAAAAGTGAACAAAATTTGTGTGAAATTTTGTGTTAAATGTATCCATACGAACTTACATTATTAGTTCTACTTTAATTTATGACTCTTTAGTCTCATAAACCACACTTTTTGCAAACCCCAGAATTATAATAACAAACTTTGTATGTGCAAAAATGCCTTATGATGGAGTATTGATTTTTTTGTTTTTTTCATTGTTGTTTATTTTGAGGCAACTTCAGGCAAGTAAAAATATGAAAATCATAAATCACTTAAGTTAGTGTGGAGCCTTGCTTTAAGCACCTGTATGTTCATATTTTTGGTTCATTTACCACACTGAGGAGTGGGGTGTTCACATGTGTTCCATGGAGTCATCTGGAAGTCCCCTGACAATCTTAGAATAAAAGAAGAATCTTTATTTATAGATACTTTGTACCAGTAAGTGCATGTATGAAAGTGAGTCACAGTTTATGAATTGAAGTTGGTCTGCATCAAACAGGAGCTTCACATTTTTGTCTACGGACCTGTTCTCGTTAAAAGACACAGGCTAACATTGTGGAGCTTCAAATTAAAAAATTGTCAAACTTTGCTACATGTATATGAGCTACATGCTTTGAATGGACAAATAAACACCCTAGAATACATAAGTATATGCTGCCACTGGCAAGATATGAATCAGAATGAATAAACAATTAGTACTCGGGCCGAGTACAAAATAGCCTAGATCTACACATACACACAGTAAGTTTATGGGAGGAAGTGGGCAGGTGAATCTGGGCAGGTGAATCCGGGCAACTTACGTTTTTCACTTTTCTAAAGCACTAAATACACTGTAATCATTTTGAAATACAATTATTCAGGGCTTCATTTTTCGACCTTATCAAAGACACTGGTAGCATGGGGAATCATGTTGCTCAGATTCGTTTAACTGGAAACAATGTTATACAATGCCTTTAAAAGTATATTTAACAATTAATTTTCACTTGAGTAAAATAAAGAGATGGCGTGTTAACCTGCAAAATAATAAAGACTAGGAGTTTTGTTGAGAGTACTTCAAAAGTTCAAATTTTGCTAAGAACAAAGTTTTAATACCAGAAATTTGTTTGCATTTCTGTTGGGAGAATGATGTGGCATTCTTAAAATAGGAAATACAAAATTTTCTAAATGTAAGTTTCTTGCAAAAATCTGACAAAATAAAGTTTAAAGTGATAGGCTAACATTGTGGAGCTTCAATTTTTAAAAAAATGTCAAACTTTGCTATCGGAGCTACATAGTAGTGTTGGAATGGACAAATAAACTCCCTAGAATACAAAAGTTTGGAAATTTATGCTGCCACTGGCAAGATATGAATGAATAAACAATTAGAACTCGGGCCAAGTACAAAATAGCCTAGATCCACACATGGTAAGTCTATGGGAGGAAATGAGCAGGTGAATCCGGTCAACTTACGATTTTCACTTTTTTAAAGCACTAAATAATCATTTTGAAATACAATTTTTTCAAGGCTTCATTTTTAGACCTTGTCAAAGACACTTGGAGGGTGGAGGATTATGTTGCTCACATATTTTTTAACTTTGGTAAATGTTAGCCAGTGGCTTTAACCGAGGCATGCTTGTGTTGAAAATCTTCTGCCAGAAACCTCAATAAATGGTCATATATAAGGCATTCAAAGGGAAACATCTTACAAATTTGAATATCACATTTCAGTCAACTACGTGTAGATCTGTATGTTTTTCACTTTCAAATGGAATGTAGGGTTGCTAGTCAAGTACAGAACAATATGCGACTGGTCTTGGGTTATTATAGGAATGGAGCAACTACAATGTGTGACTATTTCTTGAAATAACTGTAAATTTTTGTTGCAAAGAACCCATGTAATAATAAATTATAAAGTGAAACCTGTCTATAGTGGCCACCCAAGGGAAACAAAAATAGTGGCATTTATAGACAGGTGGCTGTTATTGACAGGTTCTTTAACACATGATTTTGTCTCCAGGGGAATCATATTTGTGGCCACTATAGACAGGTTGCTACTATAGAGAGGTGGCCGCTACTACAGGTTTGATTCTATTTATTTGTATGATTCATTTTTGCAAACAATCACAAAATATTTACCAATGTCCCAAACAGTTTGGTCCAAGAGAATAAAATCTTTTAAACTTTTCATTATGTTACGTGATGGATTACACCTTTAATAGTCACCACATATCTGCAGCTGTGCTGACGCATGTTGTGGTTTTCACTGCAAATACGGCTACTTTTTCCCCCCTTCTCGTCTGGTAACATTTATACAACATTAAGTCATTGATTGACCTGTCTCATATTGCATGCTAGTAATTCATGAAATCTCCCGAGGATTTCTAAGTAAAGGACAATCCATTTCAGCACATACGGTATAACTACAAGTATGCTTCTTGAGCTTTAAGTAAGCGTAACCTGGCCTAACAAGGAATTTTATGGAAACAGACATTTTTGATAACACAAAATTTAAATAAGGTAAAGGAAATTGATATCAAACATAATAAAGCAGTATTTCAAGAACAGAGATTACAAGGAACATTTAGTTTACATAAAATATTGGCGATTACTTATGCTGTAAAGTGCAAACCAGATATTGCATAATTATGAAAACAGTTACTATTCCTAAATATAACGGCATAAATTTTATTCACTGTAAGTCGTTTTTTTTTGGGGGGGTGGGGGTGTTAGGTCACTAAATAACACAGATTTTGACTTTGATAACATCAGAGAACATGGCAGTTGACCTTTTAGAAAGAAATACAAAAAAAAGAAGAAAAACCAGGCTTTACTATAAGACAGTGATATAATTGGTAAAAGTCAAAAATGCCTTAAGAACCAACACAAGTTGAAACATACCAATATAGGGCTATGCACTGGCTAGAGTATACACTCAGGATAGAAGAATTTTGTCTTGAATTTGTTTAAGTAGAAAAGAGCATTAATTTACCAGGATTGAATCAATCGCTGGCGCTGATAGAAATTGATACCATAGTAAGCTCCACATCAAATTTCACCATGACAGCATTTTCTGATAATAACTAAATAACAAAGAGGAATATGACATTTTCACAGCAGAAACTTTTAAAGTCATTGTATAACAATGTTTCCAGTTTAAAAACTCTGAGCTACATGATTCCCCATGCTACAAGTGTCTTTGATACGGTCTAAAAATGAAGCCCTGAAAAAATTGCAGTGTAAAACAATCATTAAGTGCTTTAAAAAAGTGAAAATCATTGACAGACCATTCCAGCTTTTCTCCATAGACTGCTGTGTGGCAGAATTTCCTATTGGCTGATAAAAAATTAATGTGCCAATTTGTATCTGCACATATTGTACTAGTGACAGCATAACTGTCCAAACTTTCGTGTTCTAGGGTGTTTATTTGTCCATTCAAACACTGTCAAATATGTCAGATAGCAAAGTTCTACAATTTTTTAAACAGGTCTTCCACAGTGTTATATAGTGTCTTTAATACTACTGTACTTGATTCTGGGAGCATTGTGTACCAAATTCAGGACAATCAAATTTCTAATTTTGCTATTTCCCTTTAAAAGCATTTTCACAGACCTGATGAACCCACTTTTAAAATGATACACACATTATTTCATACACTACATGTATTTCTTTCACGGTTTACTTGGAACTCCTACAATTACCACGCTTACCTATATCCTGAAATCCTGGCCATAAATGCCCCCACACACGATGGGATAAATGACTGATTTATGAACACAACAAAAGAAACACAATAAAGGTGAAGAACAATGTGTTCCAGATTGGTTGCCATGGGAACTGTAATGGTTTGCCCAAATGTCAAAGGTCTATGGGTAAGCTTGACTGGTGTACCACAGCAAGAATTGATGTTGCTATCAGAAACTTAAAGTAATAGGGTTACATTGTGGAGCTTCAAATTAAAAAATTGTCAAACTTTGCTATCTGAGCTACATAGTAGTATTTGAATGGGCAAGTAAACACCCTAGGATACAAAAGTTTGGAAATTTATGCTGCCGTCCGCTGGATATGAATGAATAAACAATTAGTACTCGGAGCGAGTAAAAAAAAGCCTAGATCCACACACAGTAAGTCTATGGGAGGAAATGGGCAGGTGAATCAGATCAACTTACAATTTTCACTTTTTTTGAAGCACTAAATAATCATTATGAAATACAATTTTTACAGGGCTTTATTTTTAGACCTTGTCAAAGACACTTGGAGCATGGAGGATTACATGTATGTAGCTCACATTTTTTTAACTGTGGTAAATGTTAGCCAGTGGCTTTAAACAAAATAGTTACCTCTAAAAATGTATATGAACAGTGAATGAAAAAAAATCATGGAAAGTAACCCTCACAAATTTTTATGTAAAGGACTGTTTCTCAAGATTGGAGAAGGGAAAATGTGTGGAAAACATTGCCTACATACACACTTACAACTAGAATGAACTAAATTCTGTTAGACAAAAAAATGAAAAGAAGGAAAAGTGGAAAAGGCAAGATATGTGGACAGGGAAAAGGGGGAAATGTGAGGGGGAGTGGAATGAACTATTTAGGGAGAGCACATACAGGAAAAGGGGGATGTGAGAGGGTTCAAGGGAGGGGGAATCTGGAAGGAAATGGGGAAACACAACTTTTTGGAAATATGTCAAGGAAAATGTTGACTAACATACATGTACAACTTAGGGAGAGAAAACAGGGATGTTAGAATAAGGGTGATGGACATTTTACTGGTAATAGATCATGAAAGATGGGTACTTGTAAGGAATACACCAATTTGGAGGAAGGAAAAGTGAAGATCCTAAAGATTTGAAACCAAGGTGGCCAAGTTTCGATGGTTCTTTCCCTAACAACACTGTGACATGTGTGCAATCCAAAAAGATGTGGGAGAATTAGTGTGCAAGGAAGGGGAAAAGGTTGAGAAAAATTCATGAATTTAGATTCAGCAGCAAAGTTAGAAAATTTATGGAAGTAAGTTTACTGTATTGTATCCACATGGAAAGTATATTTGTTGCCAGGAAGGTTAAAAGTAATACAGGGTGGCCCAGAAAGAATGCTACGAGTATAATCGCTAATTTCTTCACTATTATCGGCAAAATGTCATTAATTTTTTTTAGAACATTCTTTTTCCAATAAAATGATCCCAAGATCATTGATTATTGATAAGCTTTGATTTAGGCCATTTTTCGGAGGCAATGCATTCCAAATTCCAATTTCAACAGCGGCGTCATTGAACGCCAGAATATTCTGGCATCTCGCTCATAAACCGAGAAAAAACGCAGTGAGCAAAGGGACTGGCAATGCCTCGCTTTCATAACGGAAGACATGCAAGCTATGTCTCACTAATGATCATCACGGTGTGTCCGTTAATGCCCGAAGACGGCAGAATAATCTCATCAGCGCTCCGATGACCGGCCGCTCGTTGTAAAAAATAGCAAATTTGGAATTCATTGCCTCCGAAAAATGCCCTAGAATCAAAACGCCTTTAACTCAAAAATAGCTATGACTTGGTATCATTTTATTGGAAAAAGAATGGTCTAACCAACGAAATAAAAATTAATGACATTTTGCCGATAATGGTGAAGAAATTAGCGATCATACTCGTAGCATTCTTTCTGGGCCACCCTGTATATTTAGTGGGATGGAAAGGGCAAAGAGTCATAAGAGAAACTGACACAGGAAGGAAAATGATCGTGAAATAACTCAAATTTATTTCAAATAATCGACAGATGTCAACCAAATAGATGAAATCAACGAGGTCAGTGAGGGTTTGAGTAGAGATACAGGAATGACAAGCGACAAGTATGGGTCAACGCAAAGTAATACACTTAAATACTCAACACTCAAGTCTGCCAATGTCATTTAACAGAAATGCATTTACCACTCACTTTAATCACACTTAATTACGATTGAACTTACACTTGCAAATTAGATTAATCAAAATGTGTCTGGTCAACAACAGCCAAATCAATCTTATTACAAGCATCCTGTGCTAACGTGTACTAATTTGGATAATCACAGGTAATCAGAAATGCCATTCATTATTTTATGTGTTGATTCGGGCGATAAATTTTCATGCAGCTTTAGGATATCTGCCATTGTAGCTCGTCAATAGTTACAGTCAATACTGGGTCAGAATGACAAGGACTGCTGGCATGAAATTATTAAAATGGTCGTGGATTTGCTGTATCAATGATATAATGTCAGACTGTCAGTGTATGTGTACTTAGTTAAATGCTTTTCACACTGCACTACACAAATCAAGCACACATAACGTGTATTGGATTTAGCACCTGTTCAAATTCACAATTGATTTAATACTACTTTGAGAAGCAACATTCTGCATATTCCATAACTCTAAAGAGAGCAGTTAGCAATGACCAGAGTTTTAAAATGCAAGCTGCATAATCCTTCGTGCTCTAAGGTCTAACACGAAGCCCTGAAAAAAATGTATTTCAAAATGATTATTTAGTAAAAAGTGAAAATCAATGAGTATTCAGGTTGACCAGATTCACCTGTGACCTTGCCCATTTCCTCCCATGGACTACTGTGTGTAGATCTAGGCTATTTTATACTCCACCACAGTAATAATTCAATGGTGATGTAACTGATGTTTATTCATGCATATCCTGCCAGTGGCAGCATAACTTTCCAAACTTTTGTACTCTAGGATGTTTATTGTCCATTTAAACACTGCTGGTATCAAAGATTGACAATTTTTTTAAAATTGAAACCCCACAACTTGTCAAGGGTCAAATCAACCACCGAGAGGATGAGAACTAGTCTTTAGATACAGGCACATACTTGCAAATATGGACTGTTACACTGCTAGAATCTACGTGGGAGGAGAAAAACAAATGCTCTATTTTATCACACCACCAGGATTCTTCTGTTGCATTATGGGTAGCATTCATGCCCCAATTTAATAATTAGAGTCAAAGGAGGGCATTTTTCCATTCTGTCACGACAGTGGGCCTTTAAAGAGATATCGTATAATACGTGCATGTACACCTGGATTGTTTACATTGTCAAACAAAATCATCAAATATGTGGTCAATGTCAGTGGAGTCACAGAGGCGAGGATTAAAATTAGGAAATTAAGGACTCGCATCTCACAATATATTTTTAACCATCTCGCTGCATGTATGACACTCTGATTCAGCTCAACAGTTGGTAAAAATTTCTGGTTGTACAGAACCGTGCAGGGGAGGGGATACAGTCTGGTGAACGTCTAAACTGGTACGCTATGTGGTTTTTCAGGAACGACTGTTTTTTAACAGGTGAAAAAAATTGGGGGCATGGAAGGATGAGCTCATAAATGTGTGATTGTTGTGTCAGTAATTGGGTAAAGTTGGAATTCTGCTGGAAGGGATTGCACTTTATCAAGGGTTGTAGCACGATTGTAAAACATATGTTAGAAAATAATAAATAATACAGGGAAGTGGCTGCCAGATTATGATTGTATTGATTTGGGGGCTAGAGGGGGAGGAAGGAGGGACTAATGGGAATATGGTGTATTTTTTTTTTTTTTTTATTGAAAGAAATCAAAATTTTACACTGAATAAAGAGTAAACAATGTAAAAAAATGTATGCAATTAACAGACACATCAAATGTGAAGAGATTTGATTTGATACCACAATTTTTACAATTATTCAAACTTGATGAATGTTATGAAGGTTTTTTTTTTTACATTTTTCTGATTGCACTGGTGCAGTATCTTCTCCAGCTAAACACTGTGTGTCTGAATTGCAGGTCTTCAAATCCACTTGGTTGAAAAAGTAGGAGAAAATTAGGAGCAAACTTCTCCAAAAAGTAGGAGAAAAGTAGGATTCAAAGTATGAGGAAAGTAGGATATAAGTAGTGTTTGGAATAGGTAACTCCAAAGAAAATGGAAAAATGCGGAATATGCAGGAAAAAATTCTAAGATAGGCAAAAAAGCAGAAATCCGCAGAAATGAATTTTCCTTTACAAACAGGTGATGATGGTAGTTACAGTAATCAGCAACAACCTGTACAGACTACTCAACTCCAAACAAATACTAAAAACTATTGCAAACGGGTTTTGTTTGGGGGGCAAAAAGTAAGAAAAAGTAGAAAAATAATGATTTCTAGGGGGAAAATAGGAAAATAAGGATCTTCCCAAAAAAGTAGAAAAAGTAGGATCAGTTGAAGGCCTGCTGTGTGTCTGAATTGGTCAACCCAATTTGAACTTATCCCTAAGAACCTCTCACAATAAATTAGGTGTGAAATGTCAGTATTCACGTAACCACAGCTATTTAAACTCAAAATTAATCAAGCATTGTACAACAATGCCTTTTAATTTTACATTACGAACAAATCAAATCTGAACCAAAAAGGTGACAGTGGTATTCACATCAAAGAACACAATCTCTGCGTACAATCACTCAATCTATCAATGGGGCAATGTGTTCCACACATCACACACACCTTTAACAATCGACAAACATTGACACAAAATCGGGGTGACAAAGTTCACCCTTTGTGGGGGAATGTCAAGTTGTTGATCTAACAAATACGGCTCATTTCGGATTTTCAGGATGCGCTTGTAAGCTCGACAATGTCAACACAACTGGACATGCACTATTGGCAGGGCAGATAATTTGATTGCTTATCGCAGCAGAGATAACAATGGAAGTGTGGATCATCAGCGACAAAGCATGGAATTACGTTTCTCTTAAAACTTGTGTCCTTTATGCCATCTGATATCCTGGAATTTTACATTATCATCCTTGGTTTGTCCAAATTAATCTTCAGATGATACCACTACTCAAAACTACCAGAGTATTTTTCTAAAACTGGGCTTCCAACAAATTGTTTGATGTCTGACACATTTGTTTTTTGTTGTTTTTTTTTGGCCACTGGAGTACACTCAAAAAGATAGGCATCACTTACCTGACTTTGTAGAGAATGTTGGGGGTGTTTAACTCTTTTGCAAAAGGGGTGGGTACTTTGAACACCCCAAAACACCCCCCCCCGCATACTTATGATCTTGTATTTCAGATGTTAATTAGCATA
>JZLH01S0040602.1:0-15256 GCA_001188425.1 Eucidaris tribuloides
TCTTTCAAAACATATACGATAACTTATAATTCATATCTGATTTTGAAAATTATTCGCAATTTTCTAGCGGTTAACTTTTTTTCTGACTCACACTGTAGAATCTAGGTTAAAGACGCTATACATTGTACAAGCCCCATTTAATGTTCCTATCTGACATTTCTGACAGTGTTTTAATAGACAAAATAGACACACTAGAACACAAAACTTCAGACAATTACGCTGTCACAATACTGTCACAAAAATATGTATGGATAAAAATCGGCACATTAATTATTAACTGACGAAAATTCTGCAACACGGCAGTTTATAGGGGAAAACTGGAATGACCAATCAATGAATTTCACTTTTTACAAGCACACAATAATCGTTTTCAACTACAATTTGTCAGGGCTTCATTTTTAGACCTTATTAGACACACTGGCAACACGGGAATCGTGTAGGTCATATTTTTTTTTTTATAGAGTGGAAACATTATTATACAATGTTTGCTCCCATAGATAACATTGTATTTGTATTGAATGAAATTTGAATTTAATTCATTGTTCACATTTGAGTTAAAAACGTACAGATATTTACATCTTTTTCAAGTGTACGTGCAGCGTAAATAAACTACAGAACAAAACAATTGGAAAATATAACCGTTAAAGCTAATGACATAATAAATATGATGTACATACGGTGTAATCATAGAGAAGTTTTAAATAAAACTTATAAACATGATCTCCAAAACAATAATATTTAAGAAGTCTGAAAAAGGCAAACGGTAACAAGTCAAGCATTAATAATATCAATTATCCAAGCTAAATTAAGCAATAAATTAATGAAAGTGGTGTCTTCTGAATATTTACATATTTTCAAACATATCCAATTAAGATACAATTTGGTTTATCATATACTTTTTCAATTTCTTCTTAAAATTTTGTAAAAAAATGCAACTTGTAATATTTTCAGGCAAATCATTTCCCCACAATATCAAAACGGAAGTATTGAATGACACATGATTTCTCTTTCGCAGGATAGGTGTGTGTCATTTTTGGTATAGAAGTCTTTATAAAATTACATTAATGCTAATGAAACAGCGATCGCATTCTTCATTATGTTATATTTATTTCTCACAGTTCCCGATAATGTAGAGATAACGACCGTGTCCAGCGATGCAGAGTGGATCACTGTTCAATGGACTTACACTAACCCTTCAACTTCGTACACGGGCTTCGAAATTGCAGCAGCGCCCTCGAGCGGGTCCACTGTGTCAACCACCCTCGACGCAAGCGAACGAGACGCAAACGTAACGGGACTCCAACCAGGCACTATTAACACTATTACCGTCTATACACTCAACGCGGAGCAAAGGAGCTTGGGAGTCTCTCAACAAACATTTACGTGTATGTGTAATATTTGATAATGAATCGGTTAAACTGGACGGTTGAGTTACAGTGAAGCCAGGGCACAGCCAGTGCTCTCGAAATAAATCGAATATTCGTTTACAAAAATATGAAATCACATGTGCAAATTTTAACCGGCTGCTACTTCTACGAGTATAACTAGTTTACTACTGAACCTACAACTCACTACTACTACTACTACTACTACTACTAGTAGTTTACTACTCTTACTACTACTACTACTACTATAACTTACACTACTACTACTACTATACTACCACCACACACCACCACCACCACCACTACTACTACTTACACTACTACTACTACCACCACCACTACTACTTCTAACTACAGTACTACCACCACCACACTACTACCGCCACTACTTCTACTACCACCACTACTACCATCTACCACCACTACTGCTACCATTACTACCACCTACAATCACTACTACCTCTTCCTCCTCTTCTTCTTCTCTTCTCTATTGTTCTTCTTATTGTTGTTGTTGTTGTTGTTGTTGGTTGTTCTTCTTTCTTCTCTTCTCTTCTTCTTCTTCTTCTTCTTCTTCTTCTTTCTTCTTCTCTCTTTCTTCTTCTTCTTTTCTTCTTCTTCTCTTCCTTCTTCTTCTTCTTCTTCTTTCTCTCCTTCTCTTCTCATTCTACACAACTCTGCAAGTTGTTTTACTACTACTACTGCCGCTACCACTTCTACTTCTGGCATTACTACTGCTATCATCAGTACCATCATCGTTATTGTTATGATTGTCAGGCGAAATATTCTTATCATCATACCCACTATCAGCACCATGATCTTCTTCATCTACACTGCCTTTATCATCTTCACTATCATTATCATCCTTTTCATTATTATCAATATCTCCACCATTATCTTTATCTCCTTTATCGTCATCGTCATGATTATCATCATTATCACTGTTATCATCTTTATTATCATCATCACCATCATTAGCTCCATCTTCTTTATCATCATCTTCATTATCTTCCTTATCATCATCGCGATCACTATCATCATCTCCTTTATCATCGTCATCATCATCATTATCGCCACCACTGCCACAATTTGAAAAATCCCGTGCGTCCTTCTTTCGAGCACAGATCCCGGTATGGTACCGTGTTTCGAGGCGTCGACAGACTATAAGGACATGACTATCACGTGGTCCAGCGCCGCGGGAAATGTGGACGGTTACCGAGTGTGGGCCTACGTCACCGATAAGACTCAGGAGGACGAGGTCTTCGATGACCCGGGCACATTGACGCACACCTTCACAGGGAAAGACAGGAAGACGTATGACATCGATATCTACAGCTACGTTATGATCGATGGTACTCAATACTGGAGCAGTCCCATTGAGGGCGAGTTAAGGATTGGTAAGTTAACCTTTGCATGCGATACTAAAGTCCAATTGAGGACGTATTAAGAATTGGTAAGTTACCACATACGGGAACCAGGAGTGCCCTGTGTTAAATCTACGGGAATTTCAGAATATCGGAGGCAACGATGTGTTTGCCTTTGCATGCGATACTAAAGTCCTATTAAGGGCAAGTTAAGAATTGGTAAGTTAACCTTTGCATGAGATACCAAAGCCCTATTGAGGGCAAGTTAAGAATTGGTAAGTTAGCCCTTGCATCCGATACTAAAGTCCTATTAAGGGCGAGCTAAGAATTGGCAAGTTAACCTTAACAAACGATACTTCAGTCCTGCTGAGGGCGAGTTAGGAATTGGTAAGTAAACCTTTGCATCTGATACTAAAGTCCTGTTGAGGGCGAGTTAAGAATTTGTAAGTTAATCTTTGCATGCGATACTAAAAGTCCTCTTAAGGGCGAGTTAAGAATTGGTAAGTTAACCTTTGCAAACGATACTAAAGTCCTACTGAGGACGAGTTAGGAATTGGTAAATTAACCTTTGCATGCGATACTAAAGTCCTATTAAGGGCGAGCTAAGAATTGGTAAGTTTACCTTTGCATGCGATACTAAAGTCCTATCAAGGGCGCGTTTAGAATTGGTAAGTTAACCTTTGCGCGCGATACTAAAGTTCTACTGAATTTGGCGAGATAGGAATTGGTAAATTAACCTTTACATGCGATACTTAAGTCCCATTAACGGCGAGCTAAGAATTGGTAAGTTAACCTTTGCATGCGATACTAAAATCCTCTTGAGGGCAAGTTAAGAATTGGTAAGTTAACCTTTGCAAACAACACTATTGTAATAATATGGAAATATCAGTATTAGAGGGTTTGCAGTTTAACGATGTAGACAGACGTTTATGGTCTTGTCAGAATTATTCATCCGTCGTCCGGAGACTGGGAAATGTCAAGAAAACTTTTGTGCTATTCAAGCGTCAGAAATACAAAATTGAGTTATTAATCACGTTCAGTAATAACTCTATGGTTTTAATACTACAATGTGTTAATGCAATATAGTGCTTTAGAAATTACACCACAAGCCTACATTAAGTTGCACTGTCTTTAACGTTAAAAGTAAAATTAACTATACTACGTTCTCAGGGTAGTTGGAAAAGTAGGAACTTTGTTTATAACTCGACTAGCTGTTAAATCGAGCGTGGAGTCAAATTGCTCGAGCGAACACATACTATATTATTTCAATTTTATATTGCCGCAAACAGTTTTAAAACTATGACAAGTAGATTCCTTTTTGATCTAAAGTCACTGAACTTACTTTAGCATCTTTGGAACTCGGCTCTTGGAGTATTTAGGCAAATAATTATGAATACTACAATGCTGCTACAATGGACATACCTCTAAGGACTACAGCGTTAGATTACGCAACGAAATGCCTAGTTTGAAACGTAATGAATTATTTTGCCATTTCTGTTATACATCAGTGAGGGCGCAGTTTTATTCTTTGTTGCAGAGCTCTGCTTTGTTGACCACTGAACTCAGTGATGTTGACAGATTACTATTCCACTCTTGTTTAATATTCATAATTTAGATAAGAATAACCCATCGTCAATCAACGTGGGTTCGTACCCATGTGAGGCAACAACTGCAACTGTCCCGCCGACACATTCTCCGCCGCCAGCTACCACCTTCTGCCCGACAGTCGATGTTTACACAACCACAATACCGACAACCACCCCAGAAGCTACAACTACGATAGCGCAAACAACAACTTTGTCAACTTCAACAGTAGAAGCAACAACAGAGGCACATACAACGCTGGCAACTACAACAGATGCAACTACAACACTTGAAACTACAACACCTGCAACTACAACACTTGCAACTACAACAGAGGCAACTACAACACTTGCTACTACGACAGATGCAACTACAACACTTGCAACTACAACACTTGCAACTACAACAGAGGCAACTACAGCAGAGGCAACTACAACTCTGGCAACTACAACACTGGCAACTACAGCGGAGGCAACTACAACTCTGGCAACTACAACACTGGCAACTACAACAGAGGCAAGTACAACTGAGGCAACTACAACAGAGGTAACTACAACAATGACAACTACAGTGGAACCAACTATGCCAGAGCCAACTACAACTGAAACACCCACAACAGATACACCTACAACAGAACCAACTACAACAGTCGCTGCAATAGACCCAACTACAACACTGGCAACTACAACAATGACAACTACACCAGACACAACTACAACAATGACAACTACAACAGAGCCAACTACGACAGAGCCAACTACAACAGAGCCAACTACAACAGAGGCAGCTACAACAATGACAACTACAACAGAGCCAACTACGACAGAGGCAACTACAACAATGACAACTACAACAGAGCCAACTACAACAGAGGCAAGTACAACAATGACAACTACAACAGAGCCAACTACGACAGAGCCAACTACAACAGAGGCAACTACAACAATGGCAACTACAACAGATGCAACTACAACTCTGGTAACTACAACAGAGCCAACTACAACACTCTTAAATACAACGATGCCAACCACATTTGCATCAACATCAACGTCACAGACTACCGAAACAACAACTACTTATGTAACCACTGATGCTTCTACTGCTCAAACTACCACGTCACTGATTACAACAAAGGATGAGTCACATGAAGCGACAACACTAACTTCAACAAAAATACCACTCACAACAACAGGATCAACAACTACCGAACTAATTACGACAAAGGATGAGGCAACGTCTGACATTTCAACCACTACTGCAACAACCACAAAACCACCCAACACTACACCAACTGAAGCAGTGACAACACCAGCTCAGCCAGAATCTACAACCGATAGCGATGTGGCAGCCACAGAAGCTACATGTCAAATAGATCAAGGTTTACTCTATTCTCATGGTAAGTCCCATTCTCATTAATATGTAATACGATGTAAACAATTCTTATTTAGCCCATTTCCAATTGTAAAACTGATCAATGCGCTTTACAACTTATACTGCTACTACTACTACTACTACTACTACATACTACTACTACTACTAATAATAATAATGATAATAATAATAATAGTAATAACATTATTATCATTATTATTATTATTATTATTATTATTATTATTATTATGTAGTAGTAGTAGTAGTAGTAGAAGTAGTATAATAATAATAATAATACAAAACCTTTAATTAGCGCGTAACACATCAAAATAAACCCGTCCCTATGCGCTACCAGGCCCCACACGGTAGCCAAAGAGAATGATGTGTGGTAATGGTTTTTAGCTCCCTTCTGAAAAGCCTTTGATCAGGGCCTCGGGGCTTAATGATTTCCCCCATCAGCGCAATACCCCACTAGCGCCTGGAACGAGACTAACCGCGCTAACCCCAGTGACAAAGCAGGCGAGAACAGCCAATCTTTCGGAGCGCCAGGGAGTGTAGGCATTATAATTAGTCTCTTTTTAGGCGCAAGGGATACAACTGCTGCTCAGAGGCTCAAAGGCGTGAGGGACAACCCACACCCACAATGCCTTGTCAAAAAGGCTACCTTCTGAATGGATGTATCGAAGCTGATGAGCGCAGTTACTTTGGCAACTTATTTCAGACTGGTGACCCTGGATAGCAGTGACACTCCAATACTATGCGAGGAACTATGAATGCACGGCTTTATTTTGTTTGAAATCTAAATGATAGTCATTACTACTGCCTATCTTTTTCGCTTTGACAGAGTTCATGAATATGTCAACTGTGAACAAGGAGAACGTATCTCGAAGTATTATTGGAGATTTCATTAACCACCTGAACAATGTAAGTTAACAGATCAATTCTTAACAATAACTGTACTTAAATATTCATCTGGTTAATTCCCTTGTCCGAATAAGTGAAACTGCATGGACCCAGCCGAAGTTATTGTTTTACACAGAACGTGAAACGGTTTACCAGCACTTTCACCCAAACATAATAATTTAAATGCAGGGGAGGATCTAGCTTTTTGGTAAGAGGGGCGTTTGAACCAGGGGGGGGGGCAACATTGAAAAAAATGGCACAAGTTTTCGGCGCGCTCTGCGCGCCAAGTTGCGATACACACTTTTGTGCTCCGGCAAAATGAAATTTAGGTATGTTTCGTAATATTTCTGTGCTGGGTGTAATGGTATTGTAATCATTTTACACAATATGATATTAAAATAAATACCCTGCAGCAAAGGAGGTGTTTACGTGGGGTGTGGAGTGGTCCAGAAAACTACTTTTTTATTCGTAAATGAAAAACACACGTATTGCATTAGCTTAGTGTCGGCTAGGCGATGTGATATAATATCAGATCTGGTCATATCATGTATGTACAATGGTGACGTGGTCAGCAATTCCGTGCCCTTTCAAGTCAATACCATCTACCGGTATATTAAACGTAAACAAATGCTGTTTCGAAATATATTAAATATTGTTTCTTAATTTTCCTTTTTTAAAATAACCAAGCAGCTCCTGTATTAACGCGTAAAGATCAACATCTGGCAAGAGCAATCGATTGCAATCGATATGACTATCGAATCCGCCGTCACGAAATATTACACACACAAAGCAGAAGTGATGACGTCAAACCGAATCGGAAATACGTGGGGACAATAGCCAAACCATGGACTCGGTGGAATTACTGCAACTCTCCTACTGTTAGAAACAACCAGCTTCGACGCGCTGCACGTGGCTTCGTCATTGTCCATATATATTTCCGAACCAGAGTGACGTCACACCTCAGTCCTCTATTGCATGTACACTGTTCCATAACAATTTATCACGTTTATTTTTCAGCTGATGACGATTTCATAACCCAAGCATTATAGATCATGGTTAATCGATTACATTAAGTCACGTCACCCTGAATATTGTTTATATTTTATTATTGATGATGTGACATATTGCTCCTAATTATAAATTACCTAATGAAAACAAAACGTGGATACGATGCCGAACAGCTACATGTATGGCGCAAGTAAAACAGCGGTAAAATGCTATTAATTTCTTTCCGTTTGTCTGCACGATACGAGTACAATAACAAAAGTGGCAATGTCCTGGTAGTTTCGTATGCAACGAAGGGGGGGGGGGGCGGGGTCGCACCGATTTGTCGGACGTTTCATGGATCTTGCCTAAAACTTCTACAAGTATGAGTGCTGTTGATCTGGATCGCTGGTGTGTGCTTTATAAGGAACTTCTGGGCGTTATAGTCTGTCTGTCATGTGTATTTTATGTCTGTTGGTATGCTGGGGGGTAGGGACCAGTTACCTTCAAGAAATTATCGTGTATATATATTGATAGTTTGATCAGTGACTGATGCAATATTCCTCTCGCTCCGCGATAATGCATGACACTCTACCAGATGTAAAGTATTTGCAATTTCGTTTGATGTATGTACGTACGTATATATGTATGCATGTATGTATGTATGTATGTATGTGCGTACGTATGTATGTGTGTATGTATGTACGTATGTGTGTATGCTTGTATGTATGTATGTATGTATATTTATTTATTAATTAATGTCTCTTATTATTCCGATTATTATTATTATTTATTATTATTATTATTATTATTATTATTATTATTATTATTATTATTATTATTATTATTATTATTAGTAGTAGTAGTAGTAGTAGTAGTAGTAGTAGTAGTAGTAGTATGTTATTATTATCAGTAGCAGTAATAGTAGTCGAAGTAGTAGTAATCGTAGTAGTAGTAGTAGTAGCAGTAGAAGTGGTAGTAGTAGTAGTAGTAGTAGTAGTAGTAGTAGTAGTAGATAGAAGTAGTAGTAGTTTAACATCATATTCATCATCATCATCTTTATAATTTTGTATTAGTAGTTCTATTATAATAATAGTTGTATCATTACTTTAAATATTTGAATAGAATTACTCATCCAACGGTATTTACTACTTCCTGGAGGATACATGGCCCAGTATCATTGGTCCAAACTGTCGACCTAGCGAACCAATCAGGTACAACCCTGTTCCACTCATTCTGGAATACTTCGGCTTGAGTCTCGCAGAACATCTCTTGAAGGTCACCAATGAAACACTCGATATCAGATTCCACGACAAAGGAGTAATTAACGGTAAGGTTTTATGATTTAGAGAGTCATTCCGACATGTCCGATATTGGCAAAATGACAACCTCAAGAAAAAACCTAGAGAATGCTTCAGGAATTGCATGATCCCTCGCGGAGAAGAAGAGAGATCAACTGAAATTCCAATATTTTGATAACTCCTTCAAACCCTGCATTCTCAAATTAAACCCCCATTCTTATCCACAAATATTCTCCTTTTTAAAGCACAAGTTTAGTTTTGCCAATTTTTTTTTATTTGAAAGCTTTATGCCCAGAGGTCATATCACACCAATAACAGATTTTGAATCTCTTTCGTTTTTTTAATTAATTAATGACGAGATTTTCAAGTATATTTTACATTAGAGCATCCAATGCGTCAATAAGGTGTTAATAAGGTGTTAAGGTTATCCTCATCGGAAAGATCAGACTATGATCTTTCTGATGAGGTATAATTTAGATAACATTACACATTATTAACGCTTTGGATGCTACAATGTAAAATAATTCTCGGGGTGCCCCCCCCCCCCCGCCCCGAGATGTTTCATTAATTAATAAAAAAAAAAAAACCGAAAGACATTCAGAATCTGTTATTGGTATCGTATGAACTTTGGGCACAAAGCTTTTAATAAAAAAAAAAAAATCGCCAAAACTTAACCTGCGCTTTAAACTCCAGATATATCAAATTTTTGGTTGAGGGCATGCAATTAATATCACGGAATACACTTCAGCACATGTATTTTGTTTGTATTTTTAATTTTCGTTAATATCTCTATTCAACGGTAAATTCCTGCGTTCTTAATTTTGAAGTGATGGAAATGTTTACTTGAAGTTGATTTAAGCGGAATATTTTAACTCTTAACATGTCACAAAAATACAGCTTTATGGACATTATGAAGTGTGTGGTGTGTATTGTGGCACTTTGATGACGTCAAAACAATCGAGATTTTACACTATTTTGTATAGTTACCACATAACGATGTCACAGAGTACATGACATACCAAGACACGATTCGAGTGTAAACTTAAAGGCAGTTTTCATACGATGTGGCTGGCGGAGAAGTGTTGCAATGTACGGATGATAATGATAGTCTTCGTCGGGCAAGGTAGAAATAGCGCCTTGCATGTATGTTTTATAGCGGTCGCGAGGATTGTGCACAAGCACCGCAGTGTGCTGCTCGATGAAGCAATTGCAGCCCCAAAACTAGCAATCCTTCAAAGTTTGTTACATTGCGTGACAACTCGCTTCAAGTCGATTTATTTGCCATTCATTTGAGACTTCTTATAGTGTTTCCCGTTTCGTTCTTACTCTGCAAAACCTGGAGTGTTAAATTTAACACCAAGGGTGTTGCACAATATGAATACTGGAGAAGTGTTGATTTTCAACGCCCTTGGTGTTAAAGCTAATGCTAATGGTGTTTGAAATAATTCGTTTGGTGTTTAAATAGCATCCGTGGTGTTAAAATTTTACAATACGACTGGTATCTATATTGTGTAGCACCGTGGATGTTAAATTTAACACCCCAGTTTTTGAAGTGTAAGACAAGATTTACCATATCGTCACATGATACTAGTTTTCTTGTTTTCAGATTTCCGATTGATCATAAATGTTCGTGTCGATGATAACGAGGAAACATGGGACTTTGGTGACTCCACCACAGCTGTTAAAATACCAACGATGAATCTACAAAATGGTAAGTTAATATTGTCCCCCCCCCCCACCAAATACCCTTTGTAGATATCATATACCACTTTCCTACTTACTGCCGTCTATATACGTACTTCACTTTAAAGTGCGAATTTAAACAATCTGAAAACATTGATCCGCATTCAATTCGTAGTCCCAAACCCACGCTTTGGGAAGAGGGTTACATGCGAGTAATCAAGTTCGAACCCAAAGGGTGTTAATATCGCTGTTTTCTCTCCAAACATATTGCATGCCGACTGATGTGCCTGTAAATATGACAGGGAGCATAAATTCCGTCCGTCAGCATACTCACACCGGATTTAACCCGTTAGAGACGATTTGATTTTCCTATAACACACATTTTCCATAGACCCCAACACGAGTTAACTCGTACTTAGTCTCCAACGGGTTTAAATACTGCCGAGTTACCTCTTTTTGCTATACTTATGAAATCGGTACTCTAACGGACCTTTGGAATATTGGCGTCTTCGGTCAGATAGAGTGACTTAGATACAGGCACCACATTCTATTTATTCCAAGTTCTCCTTTTATTTCAAACCGTCAAACTTAATAATCCAAAACTTGATTTGTTTTCATATGGCTTATCCTTACTCTTACCAAGTATCGGGCATTCAAGTATTTATAATCATTTTCAATGGTCGTCCGTCTTTTTAAACCTCAGCTTATAATGGTGGCATTCTGCATCAAAAAAATGTATCTCAGTATGCAATATACACTAAGTGTATTTCAGGTCATATATCATACATTTACTTTGTACGATTCTTTAATTCTGCAATTTATTTTATATTCTCTCGCATTGCAATTGCACCTCACATCGCATGAATTCTATTTACGAATTTCTTGTATACGTCATTTACTGATGTTGTATCGTCTCAATTATCATCCGTATATCATTGTGTATATATATTAAGAAAATTGAATCGTATTTCTGTTGCAATTATATGAGAATTTATTGAAATAAAAAAAATAAAATCTTTTCAAACAACAAGCAAATAATTATATCAAAAATCTAATTTTACTTTTTGTGAATGTACTAAAATAATTCAAAGTCCCTGAATTAACTTACAACTCACACACACACACACACACACACACACACACACACACACACACACACACACACACACACACACACACACACACACACACTACACACACACACACACACACACACACACACACACACACACACACACACACACACACACACACACACACACACACACACACACACACACACACACACACACACACAAACAACCAATTCTGACACTATGCTTGACAATTGCTGTTTTGAATTTTGTCATAGGAAACTGTTGCCAGGCCATTTTATTTGCCTCCTACAAGGAACCACCTCTAAGAAGCGACCACGGACATTGCATAAATGGAAGGTAATGATTAACAACCCACACAGGACGTACAACTCAGTTTATATGTTTGTAGGATTGATTATTTGAAATTGCCAGGCCTTTCTGTTCACGTTATGCTATGCGTATCGTTAATTCTCCTTTTCTCCTTCCTAATATCAACATTCTGTACTTTTTGCAGTCTTGCTAACTCCCGTTCCGACTTAGAACGGAGGAAGAGACGTTGATTTAATACAGCCGATCAGTTTCAGTTGTATTACTCCCTTTTCTTTTTTTTGTGTGGTTGAACTAGCTCTGCCCGCTTAACATGCTTATGAGAAAGGTTCCATGCAAACACATATAAATGAAACTCTGACTTCATCTTAAAATGTAAAACAAAAGTTAGGTGGTATATGCAATTGCAAAATCATAAAAACAACGGAGGTTTTTTAAATTCCGATTGTTTTTTTAACACGCACAAATGAGATATCGGATGTGCAGAGAATCGCAGTTATCTGAGTGCGACCCCAATGGTCTCTCGTATACAATTATATGCGATATGGAGAATTAATAATTCATACAGCAACCTATATGTATTTGCGATATTTTACAAGCAACAACAGACGAGTCTTCTGAACGTCTTCACATAAGTGTTCTTAGTATTATTTTCAATACAACATGTTAGGATTATTTTGGTCTGTTTACTTTTCACAAATACAAAAAGAAAAATGCCAACGAAGAAGTTCTGAGTGATAACAGCCATTCCTTGTAAGTGTCACGCAAGTCACGCATGCTGTATGTCAAGGTATAGATGATTGCTTTACGTTATCAGGTAAAGCAATCAGCTTCAATCATTTTCTCGGTTTTGATCTATACCCTGGCTTGTGACTTGTGTGGCATACAACATGTTTGACTCGCCTGACATTTACACAGAATGGATGATAACGAGTTCACTAAAGATGCAAACAGTTCAAACATGATATATTCTGGGATCAAAAAAATATACATTCAAAACAAATGCAGACTGACATGTAAAGGTATCATCTAAATCCGCCAAATGCACGCTAACCCTGTTTCAACTGCCTGCCAAAACGTCGTTCATTGTAAATACTTCGTATAATGTTAAGGCCCTTGTGGCATAATTATGGTTAAGGCTTGTATTGAATGAGGCTGATTATAGGCCTAATACATTGTTATACTACCCTCAAGCGACCGACCGTGAAATGTGAAAAAAAACACAGGGTCCCCATTTTTTTTATGCAGACCCAAAATATACAAACTCACCATTTTCGGGAGAAAACGTCAGATATGATCGAAGAATTTATCAAAATTCCTATTCAAAGGCTTAAATCAGCACTTTTGTATTCATTTTGACCATTTGAAAGACTCATAAAAAATATTGGGAAACTCAACTCTCACACATACTTGCAGTATAAACATGTGAATTGGTTACCTCTGGTCTTTTCTGTCGTAAAAAAAAAAATAAAAATAAAAAAAACTAAAATAATAACAATTGACCGACAAACATATTTTTTCAGAATTTCCCACTTGAGGGCAACATAACTTTTCTAGCCCTTCTACATGGTTGAGACTATATTGGCGTAGATTTGGCAGGCTCATGATTATTAAATTTTCTTCGGCCGATGACGTATGGCTCATCAATATTAACACCTTGGAACAACTTGGTTACATACAATAAGATCACAAAATTACCAATGATCGTCACCGAATCGCAGCTAGCTCGTTAGTTAGAGAGGCAGTCTTCGTATCTGAAGATACTAGGGTCGATTCTTGTTGGAGACAATATTTTCAAAGTTATTTTTATCATTTTTTTAAAAATTAGATTGGAGATGGGGTTTATTCCGTCAAGCGAAACTTAGAAAATAAAGTCAGCTAGAGAGATTTCCAAGCTCATGAATATTAGTGAGCCTGCCGAATCTACGCCAATATAGACTCAACTCTCATACATGACTTTGTAAGTGTTCGTGTTTTCATTGAATTTCTTCATCAGCGTCCTCTGTGGGAATGGAGACCTCATCGTGTCTGAATATGTCGTGATGTCGTTGTATCCACCGAACCCACAGACTTTTACCCAACCAGTCATTCTCACCTTCAAGCATTCAAACCCTGTTGTAAGTATCTCGGCCGCAGTTTTAAAGGTACACAGTCGAGGTACAAGGGAATAGCGTAATCTTTGACAGGAAAATGAATCAATGACTCTATTTTTCACACAGTTGAGTAAACAGTCTTAAAGGGACTGTAAAGTCGCAAGTCGTGGGCGTTTGGAACTAGCCCGACTCGGGTAATATTCGGGAATGCCCGTATACTTTCGGAAAACGAGCGCGCACGAATTGTGTGCAAGCGTAAGCAAGCGTAAGGTAAATTAACGTACATGGATTACGAGCGACGCGTCCCTTTAATACCATTTTGATGACATTTGGCACTTTCCTTACCCTTGGGTTGTGGGACTTTATTAGGGTATCGTGGTGACGGGTCATATATGTTTTACAAGAAGTACATGTGTATTAAGATGAGTCTTTTATCGTTTGTATTTAAAAAAAAAATCGCACATTTGAAGAAACATTCAAAGAGTTATGGATCCGTTGCGGCTTTATAGCTCTGTGGTCCGCAATGCTCGAAACGGATCCACATGAGTTGTCCTCCCTTTTTACAGAACAATGGGCTGGGACCTAAAATTCTGGTTCAATAAACTGAACATGTTTAATAGAATAACATGTAGATTATTCCTGTTACATTAATGTTTCGTCTGGAATATGCCGCGTAATGTGGCGTGATGACATCATAATGAACACTATTCAGTGTTCAGTAAACAAAAAAGTTACCCACCAACCAGCCACTAATTTCTTTTTCTTTCAATTTCTAGATTCGCCTCTGAAATTCTAAGAAAAGAAAAAAAAATTCTGTGGTAAATGTTTCAGCAAATTTGGCTGAGCAATTTAGGAATGATAAAATATAACAAATTCAATGATTGATGCTTTGATTCTTAACTCTTAACGTGTCAAAGTCGCAGATCTGCATCAAATAATACACATAAAGCCCACATAGTCTAGGCGATCGGTGCAAAATATGGCTAAAATTGTTCAGTTAATGATAAAAGCATGAAATTTGGCACAACTATTTTTGGGCCTATACTGATCATTTTCAAAGGTGGAGCCAACGGATACGGCATGTTTCCTAGCAACGGTTGCTAAGAAACTTATTGACCATAGCAACGAGCCATTTAAGCATATCTTATCCATTTTGAAAGGATGATGCTATGTGTTTTAGCATCAAAA
>JZLH01S0040604.1:0-17748 GCA_001188425.1 Eucidaris tribuloides
TATTGCTCTTTATCTTGCTCGATTGTGAGCACTGTTGCTTCTAACATATGACCTAGGATTGGATTAATGCATTTTTTGACTTAAATTACATATTTCCACGGTACCTTCCATAGTCATCTACGGAGGAAACATGCATAACCAACTTTACTGTGTATGAATTGTCTAAAATTTCTGGCATGTACCATTGCTTGGCTAACGGTTTATTTAGGTGTATTTGAGGTAGAGGTGATTGCCTTCATGAAGAAGTTATTAACTTTCGCTAAGCTATATTTTAATCACCCAATATGCCTCCCTCAAGTTCATGTGCAAGATAATGAAATAAGCTAGCAATTATCCACCCTCTTTTTAACAATATAACAGTCTAATACATTAAGATGGGAATTATGGAAAATAGGCAATGTGTGCGTCACAATAAAGTTCAGTGGAGGTATTTGTATTGAATCGACTGGAAGTGTTATTTGGTATTTAATCATTCAATAGATTGATCAAATATTTATTGCCAAAACTAATTCCAGCCGGGTTTTTAATCTGTATCCTTCTAGACAACGTTTGTAGTCAATACCTTCGACAACAAATGAATGAACTGAACTGAGAAATGCGTTCTCCTTGTGAAATGGATATCCATGAATGTGAGTGATTCCACTCCTTATTCACTTTCAAAATAATAATTCTGCCTAATATTTACAGGCACCGGATAAATTTAGTACAATCAGTGTGGCAAAACAAATTTACGTACGCTCTCTGGAGTGTATATAGTATTTTCATCATTTTGGAGATACACATATAAAGAGTATTATCACAGCAATATAGTACAATGTCCGCTAACCAATAATGGAAGAACCCTGCAAGAATATTATATCTCTTTGAGGAGGGTTGGTTGGTACCGTACAATCATCTTTTAAAACTCTCACGCCAGCGTCAATACGTGATGAAGGCAGTTTGCCCAGTAAATTGGTCATTGATAATTAAGCGAATAAAATGATGATTGATAGGAATAGTTATAGTCGTGAATTATTTTTACCTTATAAAGCTCCCCCCCCCCCCCCCCCCGCCCCCCCCCCCCCCCCCCCCCCCCCCGCCCCCCCCTGACATCGTTGGACAGGATATGTGACCCATATTGGTGTCATGATTAAATAACTTCCCCTTTCAAGAACAAATGCCTTAAAATTTTTTAAACTACATCATGGAAATTCAGAGCTGTCCTCTTATTCTCAAAAACAATATGCCTAAACTGATTTCACAGTTTAATATGAAGGTACATTATAAAATTAAAGAGATTTTTTTTTGCCCACAAAAAATGATCCTTCTAAATCACATGTCCGCTTTAATTTGGAAAAGCGCAAGCCATATGTAGGATTTTTGGTGACCCAACAAGATGATATTAAGTTTCCTTTTTCTAAAACGTGCCATCTTTACCCGACTCTGGGCATTGGTTAGGCTGAAAAAACGTCTTTCAATCATGCTACAACTTCAGTGTAACGCTTATTATGAGATGACGGTAAACCGATTAGCTATCCGTAGATAACACAGTTCACGTAAAACTACAGAAGAATGTAAATAAAGATTCAAATAACTTCTTTAACTGTTTAAAATAGATCTCCATTTACTACACTTTAGCACTTACTGTAACAGATGGATAGAACATTTGAACAAAAACAACAAAATCCTGGACCAAGATCATACAGAACCAGAAGAACCCTCATGTGTTAATTTCTTCACATCATCGGTAATTTTTTTTTTGATAGTTAGAAGATCTTTTCCAACAAAATTTATATCATGATATCCTACAAATCTTGGATGATTCGATAAAACAAAAATTTACTTCGTCTACATTACACTGTAATTTCGAAATGCACTCTAAACATTTTCCATATTGAAATGTTATTAGTGTACTTCAAAACCTTTGACATCAGGTAAAGAAAAATTATTAGTGCGATTCCCAGTAATATATAACAATTATTACTTATAAAACAGCATTAAAAAACTAATTAAGCATTTTAACAAAGCAATTAAAATAAAATACATTTCTGGCTTTTACTGGGAAATAAATGTGAACTAAGGAGAACACAAATCCTCTTAATGAATCATACAGGACCAGAAAA
The DNA here is from genome assembly GCA_001188425.1 of Eucidaris tribuloides. Classification (NCBI taxonomy): domain Eukaryota; kingdom Metazoa; phylum Echinodermata; class Echinoidea; order Cidaroida; family Cidaridae; genus Eucidaris; species Eucidaris tribuloides. The sequence continues at coordinate 2,103 of JZLH01S0040604.1, forward strand.
GAATGCAACAACCTGCCGATCCGATTAATTTCTTCCACATCGATAGACAAAAAATGTCATTGTTTTATTGCTTTAATAGTTAGAAAAATTATTTTCCAACAAATGATATAATAATTACTGCTTTAATGTATGGCGTTGAATCCTTAGTCCTTTATGTGGGACAATTGTCCTATCAAATTCGCCCACCTTTTTCACAACAGCCGATTCCATTGCGGGGAAATGTCTTGCGTCAGGAGGCGTGCGATACGAAGATAACAATAGATTAGAAGTAAATCTCAATAACAAAAGGAGGCATTATGTTCCTTTGTCTGTCAACATCGGCACGCCACATTGGAAGCATTCGGCGTATCGATGACCACTGGATTACAAAGCGTCCCTTTTTGCGGGATCAACATTGCTCAGAAAACTGGTCCTAGGATCAGGATTCATACGCCTTACTCAAAATCGATGAACAGGGTACCATTTTGTTGGGAAAAGACTGTTCTAACTGATGATTTGCACATCAAGACCATTTTGCCGATGATGTCGAAGAAATTAACAATGGCAGGTGTTGCATTCTCTTTTGGCCATCCTGTATAATGTGACGTATATACTTTTCGCCTTTAATGTGAGGTCAGCAAGGGGGTCATGTATGAAATATATCATGCAACCGGAAGCTGAGGTTGATTCTAATATTTGATATCATTTTGGGGAGATTTCATCACGAACAGCTCAAGATATCACAAATTATTTTCAGATTAATTCTATATTTTCGATATTTCTGGTGAAGTGTTCCTTTAAGTTTAAGGGCCTATATCTTTTAAGTGATACCACAATTTGACTATACACAGTACCTAGGGTTGTCCTATAGGGTCTATTCTACCATCCTATCGGGTCAGAATTGAGATGTAAAGTGGGTTGCACGAAAGTCACTTTCCAGGCCGTTTTTCAGAATCTGCTCCCGTACTAGAGGGGTATGTTGCACATCTGTGCAGGCATGATCTGGTTTGATGATCAGGGAGGGTAAAGAAGTGAGAGAGCAGCCTTTAAGATAGATTTCAAGATTTGCAAGTCCATCCCTCCCCTTTTTCAAGTTTTTGATTAAACCAAACGGTAGTAAAGTACTTTCGAATGGTGTGTTGAAAGTTTGAGATCCATATGAGCGAACTTATTGTTTTATGGGAAAAACTAGAAATGATATGCAACCAGAAAACTGTTCTTTCCATGAATTTATATTTTGCTCAAATTGCAGAACACAGTATGCATAACCAGCTGACGGGCAGTGGCCGACTACGTACACTGCTATGGTTTAATGGTTGAACTGTGTGTGATCTTTGGCTAGCGACTGATCGAACAAAATTGAAACTAATGGAACATGCTTGTCACTGTACAAATTTTGAAATGTAAACATCCAGATGTTCAACAAAACTATATTGACAGGTGTCCTTTAACATTAAAATCTTTACATCATGAATGATTTGAGCTGATTTCATTCATTTTGCCATTTTCCGTCGTGCAAATTCCAAACTCTATCTTTAAAGGTGCTGATCCACAAACCATCAACACTTTAAGATATAACATTCTAATTAGCCTGCTTCAACTTTGAAGGTCTTGGATGTTTCACTCTACAAAAAGTTACAGTAACTCACAGTAACTAACAGTAACTTACAGTACAGTAACTATGATTGAAGACACCACTAACTTCATTTAATCAGCCATTCCACATAAGGGTCAACATCAACCTCAAAAATTGAAATGAAGCAAGTGATTTTTTTGTCGGTTATGATTCAAAAGAGGAATATTGAAACCATGCTAAATCTCAAAGATTTTTTAAAATAAAGCATTTGAATTAAAGTGACAGCCTCCTGAACACCGATGAAGTTAGTGGTAGAAACAAAGGGTTTTGGGTATACATGTAAGTCACAAACTGAGAAAATAAACGAATCTGATTCATAATATGTTGGTTTTTCTGCATTCATTGTGTAGCTATTCCAGTAAGTTTGATAAAATATTAAGATTTTTTCCAAATGCTTCTTGTATTTTCCCAGCATTTCATCATGGAAACACCCTCAGAATATGTCACGCGAGTTACAAAATAAGGGGAGATATGATACATGATATTTATTCATACAACATAATTTAAGCTAATGACGGCTATATTAAGTCACTGTGTCATGCGAGTCACGCATTTGTGTCACGTGAGTCACATTTTGTATGGGCTGTTTCTCACAACAATGGAAATTTGGCACAATGTAACTTGTACCATAAGTGAGCTAGGGTTTTCAATTCCTGGCTCAGCAAAACTAACTTAAATCACACTTGTAGTTTAGTAGGAAAATTTATTTGAATGAAGTACTGTCACAATTTGTCTTTTCTGTCCTGTCACGCGAGTCACGTCAAAGAAATTGTATTTCACAAAAAAGTACCGGTATTGATTATTGAACAATCATTTCAGACCTAAAACATGTATTGCCAATGTCTTGATTCACAAACATGTTAAAGGTTAGTGACATCATTGGGAACACTTGAAATTGCTTCAAAACCAATGATTGAAAGTATATACCAGCTGTTCACTAGCAGATGTGGATCTCCCACCTGGGAGGATTTGTTTGTAATTGTTTACTAAGGAGAATCAAGCATAAACATAGGAGTATCTATTCTTTGCGGTAGGATAAAATAGCCTCATAGAGAGCCACACAGCAGGTTCCATGCTACTAATGATATTGACATTGTCTGTTTTAGAATGAGTGAACATTGTGACTCAAGATTTTCAGCAGAGGAAGCCTGCCATAGTTTACTTGATTCAGAGTAGTATCAGCCAGTTGAGGACTACCCCAATCATGTCATTTACCTTAAATTTGGTTTGACTAAGCCAGTTTGATAAAAGTAAGACATTGAACTATACATTTTGTTCAAATGTCACGCGAATGGCTGTAATGCTTACTTCAGTGAATTGTAACCCCGGTAATGTAATATCTATAATGTTACAGGTGGTAGTTTGATACACTTCATTGAAAGTTTAGTCAGATGGAATATCTTAAATTCTTAACATATAATTTCAAGAAGATGTCAAGAGAATAAAGATTATCTTTGTTGATTTTCCTTTGGGAAATACAAATTCCTCTTGCCTGAACACTGAACATTATTCAGAAAGACACTGTGTAATAATATTATAGATCTGTGTATCCATGCATTTTTTAATTTTTTTCTTTTATTCGTGCTCATATCTTTGAAAATTAATATGATTTTTAAACTAAACCCTTAGAAATTATAAGTTTTCTTCATCGCAAATCAGGCAAGATTCGTAAAACCACCTTGTTGAAGTGAAATACAGAATCACTTCATTCTTCATGACAAATATGATAACAGGATTTTTGATGCTGATATGCAAGTGGGGCATCTCTGAATGGATGGCTATATCATACTTTCTTGGAAAAATTAAATGTACAATATCTTCTATTACAGAAAGCACACAAAAACCTGACGCATTTTTTTAGCGTAGCCGGGAGAGGCATGGTGGACATAGCCCGTAGCCAGGTGACACCGTCGCCTTGCTGGTATACAATGTTCCTATAGTTAAAAAGTCGCGCAGCCGTTATGCATTCTCATTGGCTATTCAGAAGCCTTAGGTTCATAGGGGAAAACTGCTACAGTAATTCGAGGTCTTGGGCTCGTAAGGGAAACCCCCTACAGTATACCTGACGCATTTTTTTAGTGTAGCCAGGCAAGGCATGGTGGTGGCCGTTACACCACTCTTCAAGTTTGTTAATCGTTGACCTAATTGGCCATGGGTTTGTTTTTGTATTTTCTTTTTTGTTTCTGGTCAACATTGCATTGTTCAGCCTAATCGCGGGTCAGGTCTGAAACTCTGCCATTGACTGTGAAATAAATGTTCATTTTTTTAGCAGACGTCAAAATGTAGTCGTGCATAGCAACTTTTCAGCTTGTGACGTGACCGGGAAATATTTTTGTCATTTTGCGGGAGGAATAGTGGGGCAATTAAGGGGATGAATAGTAGGGGAAATAAAGGGAGTGAGAGGAAATTATCAAATTAATCAAGCAGAATATGAGGGAGAATTAGTGGGGCAATATGAGAGGGATACTAGGGGATAAGGGGCTGGGGAGGGGGTTGGCAAATTTGGCAACTATGTTGGGAGATTGGGAGGATATGTGAATTCCTCCCCCCCCCAAAAAAAAGAAGAAAAAATGAGTGAATGAGGTGCGTAGCGCAGCTCGATGCAGCTACATGTAGTGTATATAGATTTCTGAGTGGCCCTAGCTCTTAGCTTACTCACTTGATACCAAAATGTTTTACAGAGCATACATTGTGAAACCCAAATACATCACAACTCTCTGTCTAGCAACTATGCCAGATGTCTAGACAGTGGAATAATAATAATAGTAATAATAATAGTAATAATAATAATAATAATAATAATAATAATAATAATAATAATAATAATAATAATAATAATAATAATAATGATAATAATAATATAGTAATAATAAACTGACACTTATAATTATATACTGTAGCACATAATCAATATAAAACTGCTCTATGTGCTTTACACACAGCTCTCCAGGTAATAAAATTATGTTACAATTCCTCAAGATGAAAACAGAAATGTCGCGTGAATTGAAGTTGAAAAGCGAACATGGAACCTCATTATAACAAGGTCCTTGGGACCATGAAAATTACCTTGTTATATCAGGTGTCTCATTATATCAGGTTTTAAAAAAAAACAAAGAAATATAAAGAGCTGGGACCAGAAAAATTACCTTGTTAAAAGAGGATTTTGTTATATTCAACCTCTTTATAACAAGGTTCCGCTGTAGTTATTTTTCTATTGAAGTTAAAGGGAAAGTCTACCCTGACGTCAAGGTGATTTTGATTAGAGCAGAAAAGCAAGAGAAACATATTAATGAAAGTTTGGCAAAAATCCATCAAAGAAGAACAGAGTTTCGAATATTTCAAATTTTAGATTTGTGACGTCACATCCGAGCACTCCCCCACATGTCATGTAATAATAAATTCCAAAAAGGGTAATTTTCCCAGAAAATTGAAAATGATTTTACCTGTACATTCATCAAAATGCAATCACGAACATTATTTGATACATGCTTGTTTTACCCCCCCCCCTAAAAAATAATCATTATTGTGATGAACTATTATGAAAACGGCAATTTATGGGATTCATATTACATGCCATATTGAGAGCTGCTCGCATTGGACGTCACAAAATTAAAACTTTGAAGCTTCATAATTCTTGGTTGGATTTCTCATTTTTTAAGCTTATTATTAAAATCAACTTCACATCAGGGTGGACCTTCCCTTTAATAGCATCCTAAAACAGCATCCTAAAACATACTAGATCACTCTCTTGTAGTCCTTTATACTTATCTTCCACTGGACTCACACAATAAATATCTCACTCAACTTACTCCTGGTTTCCAGTGTACTTTGTTGTCATACTCAATGTAAGACCCCACAATTATTACATTACGTTTTAAAACGTTTTAAGGGACAGTCTAAAATTAACATACAGTAAAATGTAATGACTCAGGCCTAGTTGAAATCAGTGTAAATTTCGGGGGGGGGGAATCCCGCTTCATCATCATCATCAGCATCATAAGCTTCAACTTTAACCTTTATTTGGAATAGTGATACAGCACACTTTAATATGGTATAATCTTTAAAAAGTATTGAAACATTCAAAAATACATTCAATTAAATAACCCGGCCCAGGGTATGACTTTCTAGTCTACAAGGACACACTTTCTGTGGTCACCCATGAAGTATAGCTGCTGGTAAATGAACCAGAAGTTACCTTGATTACGTTGGTGTCTGATTCCATGGGTGTAATTCCAAGAACTTGAAGAACCACTTGGATGCCATTCTTTATTCTGTAAATAGTATATTTTTCACTCCTCTTGTCAAACCACCATTCACAACTGGAAGGAGTAGCCATTGAAGTCATTTGATTTCTACTGCATATTTTAAAAACAGAAACATTAAAGAAAAGGTTAATCAAACAAATGAAATTCATCTTTCTTAAAAGATTAAACATTGTCCATCTCACACCATAATGATTTCACTGTATTATTATTTTAACAAGGACAAAGCAAAGCGTAGCATCCTCTTGCCAGGTACAAATGGCCTATCATATATATATGTAATGAACTGTAAACTTTGCCATCTTTGATGTTAGAGCTACACACTCCAGAATCCATCTTGGGCTGTATTTTCATATCGTGTTTCTTCTACCAAATCTCATGACAGTCTGTTGAAAACAAATGTTATCGAACCGAAACCAGTGTTATGGACAGATGGCGGCGTTTCTATATCCCCCTCCGACTTCGTCAGGCGAGGGGATAACAAAACTGCAAGCTTTCTGTTTAAACCTTGGAATAATAATGGTTTATTCTAAGTGTTTTAAAAACTGATAGCTCCAAAAATCTTGAGTACCTGAGTATGTTCGGTTAAATAAAATTTACTTACAGATGATTTTAGAATTCATTCTTGGGTAGTTTACAATTCACTAGCTGTGTGATGTACAATTCATGTGATCTTGGACCATTTGAATTCAGAAGGCAGATACTTGTAGCTGGATAGTTTACAATTTTGTTGGAGGTAGTTCAGTTAAAAATTATTTGAAAACTTCAAGACTATGCCAATTGCCAAACACATGAATTTTGTTGTGATGCCCACCAAAGTCAATTCGTTGTTTACAGATATGTGTGGACATGATAAAATTGCACTCACACTGGGGTCAACCATAGTCTCTTTATTTATTGGTATATAAAAAAAATTACCAGTCAGCAGCATAAAAGCTGACAGGATCAGTTTACAATATTTCTCAGTTGGTGTAAATTTATGATTGGTGTTGCATAGACGTTCACATACATGTATGACTTTTTTTCCTCATTCTATAATTTATGTTTATATCAATAAGTATTCTGCCAATGTGTTTAGAATTAGAATCTCTCAACCCATACTATTTTCCTCTGCTCTTGCTATCATGGATTGATAAAAGTGCCAAAGTCACCAATATGCACAAAACAATACACATAATTAAAGAGCTGAAATTTTTCTGGCATGTTAAAAGATATCATACCTTCTTACTGCCGTTATATACTAACATTGGTGTAAGTATACTATTCATTACAGTTTGGAACTGAGATTTCAGATGGAGACCACAGTTTTTAGCTTTTATTTGACCCATCCTGTCCATTGGATACACATCACTGTTATTGATCTGTTGATTATACCACTTTCCATTGAATTCATCTGATAATTACACTCAAATCCCTTCTGATGAATGAATGTAAAGAACATGATGAGAATAGCAAATACTACATCTTTGGCCAAACAAGAAGAGGGGGAGGAGAAGGAAGAAGAAGAAAGGGAGATAAGATGATGAGAAGAAGAAGAAGAGAGAAGAAGAAGAAGAAGAAGAAGAAGAAGAAGAAGAAGAAGAAGAAGAAAGAAAGAAAAGAAAGGGAGATGGAAGAGAATGGAAAAAAGAAAGGGGAAAGAAGAAAGAAATGAGGAGAAGAAAGAGATAAAGGAAACAAGAAGGAATGAGTAAAAAATACATAAGTAAAGAAGAAATAAGAAAGGAAACAATGGAAGAAAATAAGAACAAGAAAGAGGAGTAAGAAAGAAGAGAATGAAAAAGAGAAAAAAGACAAAGACAAAGAAGAAAACAGACGTATTAAGAAAGAGTGTGAAAAGTGGGAAGAAGATTGGAGAAGAAGAAGAGGAGGAAAGCAATCAGAGACTAGAGGTATAGGTTTGTTTGGTAAATGGTAAAAAAAATGAAATTTTTCGCAATTATAATTTTTAGATACACCTATAATGTCCATCAATGCCCTGAAAATTGCTCGCTCTAAGTAAAACTGTTCCATTTTTTGAGAAATTACTCATATTTCCAATAGGTAATGTACATACCTGCTAGATGATCTCTTTTAATTTAAACATCATAATTTGTCACTACAAACATTTTTTAGTTAGTTTGATGTTGTTTTCTGATGTCTGAGGTGACAATATATTACATGTTACTTTGTGAAAGATTGATAATTTGTCAATTTGTCAGTTGTCTGATTGACCAAAACTTGGGCTTTTAAAGAACAATTTATAAGACTTTATGGGTTGGAGCAGAACACTATAAAACTAGTTATGAAAATCTTATTTATATCTTACCTTGATTTGGATGTAAAACAAATGAACACTCAGGAGAAGATGAATAACTTAATCATCAAGTGATCCACTGCTAAGAAGAAGTAAAGTCCAGCACATTAGGCAATTAGTCTCCAACTTGTGTTGAAACTGCTGCAAAAGTTTACTGACTTCATTGAGCTGTGAATCCCAACCAGGAATGTACGTTTGGGTAGGTCCGTGCTTACACACTGTAGGTCATAAAACTGACCCTTATCCAAAGAGCCAATCCCAGTGTGTTATTCTGCTGGCTAGTAAACAGCGTATATTGTGGTCACCTGCAGTCTGTTTCCTGGCTTTTCTGGAAGTGTGTTCAAGTGTAATATCTCATTCCTATTCCTCCCCCCACCCTCACCCCTCCCTCCAAACAATGCTTGGTCAGAATTGAATCTCTTTTGTTGGGTTTCATTGTGTAGTGATACATTTTATTCACAGTGAAACATTATATAACCATACATTTAATTAATTTCATTTATTTTCTTTCATAGTCATTTATACATGCAGCCTTCACTCTACAGTGCGTCCCAGAAAAAACAGAACCCTAAAATAAAGGCTTATTGTGCGGAAGCAATGAGGCGTATGATTCTAGAAATAAGTTCAGAATAAACTTTGACTTATGCTCTCTCAAGTGATACACTAAGCAAATCTATTCACTCATGCATCCCTGAGTACCATGACTTTAAAAATTCAAAGTGAAAAACCATTTGTTACGCTTTTTGGCTTTGAGACTGTGCAGACCAGTTGTCCATCTCTTTCTTTTCATGGAGTGCACAGTGTGAAACCCATAAAGCGTAACAAATGGTTTTTCACTTTCAATTTTTAAAGTCATGGTACTCAGAGATACATGCATGAATAAGTTTGCTTAATGTATCATTTGAAAGAGTATAAGTCAAAGTTTATTTTGAACTTATTTTTGCAATTATACGACTCATTGCTTTCGTACAATAAGCCTTTGTTTCAGGGTTTTGTTTTTTCTGGGACGCACTGTATAGCCTTTTCATCACTTCATCATGTAGCCTGCAGTATTTTCAGTGAAATATTATATAATGTCAGCCTCGAGGCATTGAAATTACATCAACCACACAAACAGTCAAGAAACTATAAATATGATATAAACCCCATAAGACTAAAATGTAATTCTGAAAATGTGCTAGGGAATTTGGAAAAATATAGGTATGCATCTGATTGATGGGGCTAATAATGCATGAAAAAGAAAAACACTGAAAATCCATCAACAGTTTGACAGATATCCTCCCTCTATCTCTCCCTTCTCAGAAAGCACATCCCCTCCATTAAAAGTATTTTTTTCTTTGAAGTGCACCACACAGGATATTAAAGCCACTGTATAACAATGTTTCCAGTTTAAAAAATCTGAGCTACATGATTCCCCATGCTACCAGTGTCTTTAATAAGGTCTAAAAATATGAAGCCCTGAAAAAATTGCAGTTTAAAACAATCATTAAGTGCTTTAAAAAAGTGAAAATCATTGAGAGACCATTCCAGCTTTCCCCCATAGACTGCTGTGTTGCAGAATTTTCTATCGGCCGATACAAAATTAATATGCCAGTTGTATCTGCAAATATTGTACTAGTGACAGCATAACTCTCCGAACTTTTATGTTCTAGGGTGTTTATTTGTCCATTCAAACACTGTCAGATAGCAAAGTTAGCAAAGTTTGACAATTTTTTAAATGGGTCGTCCGCAGTGTTATAGAGCGTCTTTAAGTAAATTTCACATGTTTTGGGCCTTTATAGGCATTTTCATGATGTGCACTCATTCTTCCACATTTGTGTAATCGCAGTGTTTTTAGGTGTAATCTATGATAATGTAACTGATTTAACATAATTTTCATCAGAAGATAAAAGTTTGATCAATACTGATGTTTATGACTGCATGTACATGGTTCAATCTTAAAGGCAGGGCATCTCTTTTGCATGCAATTTCAAAGAAACCTTTTGTGCTTCAAATATGATAAGTGACTAACCATGTTCCATGTTCAATTTCTCAGACTTTTTGTATTGTTTACAAAAAATATCTATTATCTTTATATCTCCATGTGGAAATGATATGCATTCGCTGATATCCTGATCTTTAGTGATAACATTTAGTGTCATGGATGTTAAATGCAGCCATCTTCATGGTGAAGTTGAATCTTTTATGAAAGTTATATTTTGTGATGGACTTCAGAAACAACAACATTCAGTTATTCTGATTATGACAATTTTCTGATCACTTCAGAAAAATGAAATTGAGATCATACTGGCATTTTCAATAAAATTTATGTCATATTAGAATGTGTTGATTGCTGATTTTGCTATCATGACAGTTGTGTCATTTTGACCCATTTTCATGATCTTTTTGTTTCCATTTTTATTACTCTGATATGTGTAATACAGTGTGTCCCTCAAAAATGTCCTTCTCACAATCTACCAAAATCAAGTTCTATACTCAATTAAGTTTACATATAGAAAGTCCACTTTGTTTTGTACATGTGATTCCTATGAAAATTTCAAAGGTCTCGCTTCATTGTCTTCAAATAGACAGGCTCTCATGAAACAGCAGTGCATCCCCATCCATTCCAAATTTGATAAAAAGAAAGGCACATCAGACATAGTATACCTCATTCCATGCTTCAATTAGATTATCTCAGCGACTGTTCATTCATAAATGAAAACTAATCAAAGTTGTGTTCCACTGGTTGTGTTTGCTTTCGCAATGTGGATTCCACTTGTACTGCGTATGATTTGTCCTTCCATGTCCAGCATTTTATTGTTCTCCTGCACATCCTTCTACCTGATTTCTTCAGGTTGATGCATTGATGTAAACCATGTAGCACTGCAAACTTGGAATGGGCTGAAAGCACCGCAGTTACATAATAGACTGGGTATTCAAATCAATAAAGCGAGACCAATGAAATTTTCACAAAATTTAGAAAATAAATTGGGCTTTCTAGATCTGAACACTAAATATACAATGATACTCAATTTTGGATTTGATTTAGTCAATCAGAGGGACATTTTTCTTCTTTTTTTTTACGGGGGGGGGGGGAGACACGCTATATTAAATGTCCTCTCATATTTTGCTACTTGGTATAAGTAAAAGCAATATTATAAATCTCATCTTTCTTTAAAAGTGGACATATTCAATATGCACACGAACAGAATTTCATTGTTTGGGCATCTGTAACTTGGAAGATCAAATCAAACAAACACTTCAAAGGAAACCAAACAAATGACACACAGGTGATGTGATGGCACTAGATTGTCTGCAAAAGGGGTTGGTTGGAAAAGAAAAAAAAAGATTGTCAACAGCTAAATAACAATCACCCCAAAATAATATATACTCACTGATTTAAATGTGCAAACATGACCATAATTCAGATGAAGTGAAAGATCAGATTGAAATACTTGCAGAGAACAACATAATTTTGATAACAACTGTTTTCAAACCTTCTATGAATAGATGGTATTTTGAAAATTTCACCATTGTACGGATTACTATAAATGAAAATAACAGCACTTTGTGTTTAACAAATCGTTGTTCAGAAAGTAAAGGGGTAATATTGCAATGGGTAACACCATTGCACATTGCCCGTTTATTTACGAAGAATATTGTACATTTATTCTCTTGCTGACAAAGTAATAATACATCAATACATATGTGGGGCAATGTTAACAGTCAGGGCAGGAAATAAAATGTTATTTTGGGGGGCTAATTTCGAACCTGATTTAGTCACTAGTGATGCAGTATGTTATACATTGAACTCTATTGAGGGCTATTTTAGGGGGCTATTTTGTTAATTTGGGGGCTAAATCACCTCAGCCCCAGTGTATTTCCTACGCTGGTGGGTGCTGATGTGTTGCGAAACCAGTTTGATGCACGCAGCAGCGCACTGGCAGATCGTGTATTCAGTACGGCCAATGAGAAGCAGCAAACTGAGCGGAGGACCTCCCAATCTTACCGAAACGTGCCGAATTGATTATTCAGGACCTTCGGGTTCTTTCGTATTAGCGTGCGCGGCCATCGCGGTCCGCTGAGTACGTACTGCAACAAATAAACACTGTACCGCGTATACAGTATGTAACTCGAAATGGAGCTAGCGAACCGGGTGATGGCCCTGAGTTTTGTTCTCATCAGGCCAGTCAGTGTTCACAATTCAGCCCCTTTAACAGTGAATATTTCAACGTTAGGGCCAGTTACGGAAAATCCTCCTATTCAAACTGAAATTCCTACAAAACTATTTATTACATTTGAAATCCATTGCTTCTACGCTATAATGCAAATGTATACCTGTAAACTAATGAAATGTGGATCCTGATGGAAGGTTTTTTTCCATTGTCAACTAGTCATCTAGTTTATCTTTAAAGACAGTGGATCTCATTTGCAATCATCCCCACTGACCAGGAAAAGATAGCCCCTGCCCTTAGGCTATTGATGAAGGGCACGTGTGTGAAATGTTGAAGTCAATAATTAACCAAGTACATAATAGCTGTTTAGGGTACGTTCTATGGTTGGAATTTTTTCCTTGCGGGAAAAAATTGAAATCAGAGTCGGTCACTATAATTCCACTGAAACTGAGTTTCCAGCTCCTATATTTTGCTAAAGGTTCCCAGATGGTATTTTCTTCAAAATATCATTGTGTTCATGCAATGTTAGTTTTTATGCATGTAAATCAAATGTATTGGCTAACATTTACCACAGTTTAAAAAATCTGAGCTGCATGATTCCCCATGCTACTAATGTGTTTGATGAGGTCTAAAAATGAGGCCCTGAAGAAATTGTATTTCAAAATGATTATTTAGTGCTTTAAAAAAGTGAAAATCGGAAGTTGACCAGATTCACTTGCCCATTTCCTCCCATAGACTTACTGTGTGTACATTTAGGTTAAAAACTCGCCCCGAGTTTGATTGTTTATTCATGTATAACTTGCCATTGGCAGTGTAACTTTCCAAACTTTTGTATTCTAGGGTGTTTATTTGTCCATTTGAACACTACTATGTAGCTCAGATATCAAAGTTTGACCATTTTTTAAACTGAAGCTCCACAATGTTAGCCTATCACTTCGAGAGATCCCCTGCCTTTAAATAGTAGGCCTACATGATCATAACAGTAAATTCATTTTTCTCTGTACACTAAGTAAAGCATACTGTATAAATAAATTTACAGTCTATCCCAAACCTTCCTACATTTTTGACAAACAGTGAGATTGGAAGGAGCAAGCAGAGGACAGATTTATGTCTTCGAGGCTGACAAGCATAATCTCCAGTGCTACATTAAGGGGTCACTAAAGGTCACTCGGCCTAAAAAAGACTTTCCGGCCCTGAGTGTGAAATTGTAAATTGGTCAAGTTCATTGTCTTGGCTCTTTCTACAGTTGTATGTGAAGGTCCTGAAATACCATAGAAACTGGTTGTGATGGGCAATGGAAACAGAAAGAAAAAAAACACAGAAAAGAGGAAGTGAGAAAGAACTTGCAGTAGTGGACAAAGGCAATTAAGGCCTCATTGTTGAAACACAATCATGCCATTTTTTTTACAGGACAAAGATCCAGTTGAAGGTTGACAGATTTATAACCAATTTTTGCTAACTGTATGTTAGCTATTATTTTCACATTCTAGGTTATTTGGGATGGCTTCAATCATATAGATGAAGATTAAAGCATGCATTGGCCTCTTTTTGGCATTTTTTTTTAAAGCTTTAGCCTATGCCCAAATCAATAACAGATTCTGAACATCTTTAGTTTTTTTTTTAATAAAAAATATTAGGGGGGGGGAGGACCCCCAAGATTTTCGACTATATTTTACAGCAGAAAGATCAAACTCTAATCTTTCTGCTGAGGTATAATTCAAATAACCTTGACACCTTTATTAACGCTTTGGATGCTAAATTGTCAAATATAGTCAATAATCTCAGCAGTCCCATCCCACCCCCCCCCCTCCGAGATTTTCCTTCATTAATTAAAAAAAGAAATACATTCTGAATTTGGTGTGATATGACCTTTGGGCATAATGCTATCAAATGAAAACAAAAAAATCACCAAAACTTAATATGTTCATTTTTAATACAAGTTTTACTCTCACTCCTCACTGGCAAAGCGAATCTTCCTTCTTTCTCTCTGTCTTCCAGCCCTTGGAGAAGTATAAATTTCCCCTCATCACATCCCTTCACCAACAATCAACAATGAAACATGTGCACACAAAGGAATTTGGGGTGTAGCATTGGTTACTGGGAAAAAGTAGGGGTTGTGGTTTAGACAGAAGGGGAACTGGGGGTATGTAACCACAAATGGTAATCATTACGTAACAAGAGAATGTGAGAATGTGAATGCAGACAGGGATAGGTTATGAGTGGGTAGTCTCGATTCCAAACTAGATGTAACTTTTTCTACCTCCAGAGGACACTTAGGCCTACTCTCCAATTTTTATCTGGGGGTTGGGGGGGGGGTACTCAAGTATACTAGTATTGGATATACGGGAATGTGCCACTGGGAATGATGCTTTTTCATGAAAAATTCTTTAGACATGGGTCCCCCTTTTAATCATAAAGTTCCCTAAACATAGGTTCCATTTATGAAATCTTTCAAATTTTTGGCTGCGCTTTGTCCATCACAATTTTCACATTTTTGCAAGCATATGCCATTTTGAAGTTTTTGTCACGCATTGCACGCAAAAGAAGCACGCCATTTTTTTTTGAAATCCTTAGACAAGGGTACATATTTACAGCAAAAGGAAAGACCTTAGATGTGGGTATGGGTTCCGAGTTCTCAGCCCCACACCCCCATCTGACTATATTCTGAGTACCCCCCCCCCCCGATTTTTCGTACCTCTCGAGTCAAGCCTAACAATAGAAGAACTATTTGCGAAATGCTTCAGAAGTTAAAATTGAGATAGATCTTCAGTTTGTACGTCCCACATGCTATGTACATATACATGTAGTAATAGAACCTTCCTTTATCATGACCACCTACAACTTATGCTAGAGGTCAGCGCACCCCACCATTAGTCTGGCTTCCAGACTGTAGATTGACCCATCTTATAGAAATGCACTACAGTCAACTGCTTTGATTCAGACCAGTGTCTTAATTTACAGGGCAGAGTAAGTGTACTCGAGAGTACAAAAATCGGGGGGGGGGATACTCAGAATATAGTCAGATGGGTGTGGGGCTGAGAACTCGGAACCCATACCCACATCTAAGGTCTTTCCTTTGCTAAATATGTACCTTGTCTAAGGATTTCAAAAAAAAATGGCAGTGCTTCTTGCGCGTGCAATGCGTGACAAAAACTCAAAATGGCATATGCTGCAAAAATTGTGAAAATTGTGATGGACAAAGCGCAGCCAAAAATTTGAAAGATTTCATAAATGGAACCTATGTTTAGGGAACTTTATGATTAAAGGGGACCCTGTCAAAGAATTTTTCATGAAAAAGCTCATTCCAGTGGCAACATTC
>JZLH01S0040604.1:17773-32901 GCA_001188425.1 Eucidaris tribuloides
TTATCTCCTGTAAAGTTTTGTTTCCAATTGTTTCTTTCGAGAATTTGGATAATCCAGCATTTTGTGTGAACATGTAACTTATATTGTGTGTATCTACTTGTAAGCTTTAGCCCCTTATGGAAAACCAATAAGAGCTAATAGTACGTTCCAATTTGTCAGCAAAGAAAAATTATAAATGACAAAGAAAGTTATTAAGCCCTAATTTGATAGTAGTATTTTTTCGCTTTATCATATGAATACATAGTTACAACTGTAATTATATGACAGTCCAATGTCAATACCATCACAGGCAACAAGTAGTTTAGGGGAAAAATGAAGGATAGAAATAATAGGGAAACAAGAGTAATTGCTAAGGAAGATTGAAATAGCCCAAGGGCGTAGGCGCTGGTTTGGGCATGGGGAGGTGCACATCTCAGGGAGGTGGAACAGGGAGGTGCACATCTTAGGCCGGGAGGTGGAACTAAAGTTGAGAAAATCAGGCATTGAAAGCAAAAAAAGGTGGTGCAAAATTTCTGTTTTGCTACCAGGGTGGAACTCCTATGGCTGGGGGGCACGTGCACCCGGTGCAACCCCCCCCCCCAGCCTACGCCCTTGTAGCCAGCAAATCCGACCTGAGAAAAATCATAAATCAAACTGAAAGTTATGATATTAGAATATAAGATCACTTATTTCTTTATCATACTATAAAGTTACAATTATCTCTATTATTCAAAGGAACAGTGAGGTCATTGATTTTAGGGAAAATTTGTGATATAATGTATATGGACATGGAAGACATGCTGGTAGTAACACATGTGGCATTGACAGTGACACACTTACAGCATCTATGCTTACAGTGACCTCTGAAGTTCAGTGGTTTATAGCACGAAGGTGGTTCAAAGGTTGAGTGAGGAGGTGGTCTGGTATTTGTGGGGAGGGAATTAAGTGGTAATTGATAAGAATGGACTGGTTATTGTTAATGTGAATGATACCTCACTTTTTTTTCTTATTTTCTTTTATGGAGGGGGGAGGGGTTACATAAGGTTAGTAAACAACTCTAGGGCAATGGGGTTGCTAGTGCAAGGGGGTCATGATACAGATGACAGAGTGAAAGTTTTGTGTGTAAAGTTGCTGTGATGGAATGCTCAGGGAGTTTATTTACAGTGTACAGGAAAATATGTGACAATACAAAATGTTACGGTTGTAGCATTTGTGAGTAGGAGTGAATAAAATGATAAATTGTTACAAAATGTTAGTAAAAAGTAGTATGTAATCATTCAACACAAGATGTTAGTACAGGTGGTAGAGCATGCAATTAGAAGCTAGTAAAACGATTGGTTAAAACCACTAGCTAACATTTACCACAGTTGAAAAAAAATGTGGGCTACATGATCCTCCATGCTCCAAATGTCTTTGATAAGGTCTAAAAATGAAGCCCTGAAAGAATTGTATTTCAAAATGATGATTTAGTGCTTTGAAAAATTGAAAATTTACAAGCATTCAAATTGACCAAATTCTGCTGCCCATTTCCTCCTATAGACTTACTCTGTGCAGATCTGGACTATTTTATCATCCACTGGAGTAAAAATTGTTTATTCATACATATCTTAACCATTGGCAGCATAGCTGTCCAAACTTTTGTATTCTAGCGTGTTTATATGTCCATTTGAACACTACTACGTAGCTCAGATATCAAAGTTTGACAATTCTTTTGAACTCAAGCTCTACAATGTTAGCCTATCACTTTAACTGTTGTATGATGAACTTAGTAGTGACTAATTACATATAAATGCATATACTGTATACAATGCTGGATGATTAATGATTACGTGGAAATGCATGATGGATATCAGGTGGTTGTGTAACTGATGTCACATCTCTTTCATCAAGTAACACATCAAAGTAATATACATTCGTAATGCAGTCTTAGGAAAAGTGTATGACAAGTTCATAAAAGTTCACAAGTCCTTAAAGGAACTGATAACTATAAGCATATAACTTGAATATGAAAAGTAACTTGTTCACTTTGTAAAGGTGAGCACAGATCCTTTGTTTCTTGTATTTATATTAGCTATGGGCCTATAGCTACATGTGTACTATAGTGCATGATGGTAATAAAGTTAATTTAGAATTAATTAAAGGCAATTAAGGTTCACCCTGACATCAAGTTGGTTTTAATAAAAGCAGAACGATGAGAGAAACATATTGATGAAAGTTTGGTGAAAATCCACCAAAGAAAACAGAGTTATGAGGTTTCAAAGTTTTAAATTTGTGACGTCACATGCGAGCAGCTCCTCATAATATCATGTAATATAAATTCCATAAATTGCCATTTTTTAATGGTTCATAAGAATTGAATGGGATATTTTTCATAGAAGCATCAAGCATGTGTGAAATAATGTTTCTGATAATATATTGAATGCACAGGTAAAATCATTTTCAAATTTTTGAGAAAACGAGACTTTTATGGAATATATCACATGACATATGGGTAGCTGCTCGCATGTGACGTCACAAATTTAGAACTTTGAAACCTCATAACTATGTTAATATTCTTTGGTGGATTTTCGCCAAACTTTCATTAATATGTTTCATTCATTGTTCTGCTTTTATTAAATCTAACTTGATGTCAGTGTGAACCTTACATGTAGTATAATTGTGTGGCTGTGCTGTATGGCTCTCTATGGGTCTTATTTTTATCGTCCCCGGATAAAGATAGAATGCAAGTTTGTTCATGCTTCATTCTTCGTAAGTAAACAAATTACAGACAAATCGTCCCATCTGGGAGATCCACTCCAGCTTGTGTATATATTTCAACTCATTCGGTTCTTGAGGCATTTTCAAGTGTTCCCAATCATGTCACTAACTTTTAACTTCCTGTAGCTTCTTTGTGATTGATCCAATCACTTAAACATGCCCGTAAAGGATATGTGTAATATTGAATCAACTGGGAAGTTTGTTTAATTCCATCTCATTTTCATTGGTCTTTCTTTTGCCATATTGTGACTTTGGATTCACAAACCAATTGTTGTGAGGGGCTATAGCCTCTCTGTGATTGAACCAATCTCTTAATTATTGACATGTGCTTAGTAAAGATTATTGAAGCTAGCCTGTGTAAAAATATTATTCATTTTGACCAAGTGGAATTTGTATAGTGCCTTTGTAAAAGTTTGATACGTTTCTTTGGAACCCAGTTTAGTACAAGATTGTCTATCAAAGGGATTTTCATTTTCAGATTATAAGTTAGGTGCAGCTATAATAGCTAACAGGTTGTGAAATGTATTGCTGTATTGCTGAAATAATAAATGAAGACCAAGTTGGATATATTAAAGAAAGAAATAGTGTTACCAATGCACGGATGATCCAAGATATTATACATTGAAGATTACTCAAATTTGACTGGAACTAAAGGATGTCTGTTGTTCATAGATTTATATAAGGCTTTCGATTTGTTAGAATGGAGCTTTGTAGATGCATGTCTCATTAGTTTCGGATTTAAAAGAATGTTCATAAAATGGTTTGCAGTATGATATTTAGATATATTCAATTCTTTATAAGTTAACGGTCATTTATCTAGCGCTATATTTCCAACCCGTGGTGTACGACAGGGATGCCCCTTATCTGCACTTCTTTTTATACTTGCAATTGAAGTTGTGGCCAATAAAATACGAGGGGACAAATCAGTAAAAGGAATTCGCATAGAAAGCATGGATGAAGAAATTAAAATTTTGAAATTGGCAGACAATATGACACTTTTTATCGAAGACGACGTGTCGGGTACATTATCATTACAACATATACACAATTTTGGTACAGTTTCCGGAGTAACCTTAAATAGTAACAAAACGCAAGCGATGTGGCTAGGACCGAGAAAACATGAAAATTTGATATGCAATATTCCTTGGGAAAAAGATTTTGTTAAATCTTTTTCCCAAGGTATATATTTTTCAAAAAATGACAAAATCAAATATGATTTCAACTGGTTCAAAGACAAAATTTTGAAAATTAAATACATTTTGAATTTGACGAAGCTCAGAAATATGTCATATAAAGGTAAAATCTCGTTTTTAAAATTACACGTGTTATCCAAATTTGTATACACGGCACAGGTTGTATGTTGTCCAGATCACTCTTTGAAGGAACTAGATGAAATGATGTTCAATTTTCTATGGGGAACAAAAATTGCAAAGGTCAAGAGAAAAAATGTAATAAACGTTTTACAATGTGGTGGTCTGAAAGTGATTGACCTAAAATTACATTTTTACAAGTATGCTGTTGAGATGGATTGTGAGATTTCTAAACGATACTCGTGGAAAATGGAAACAAATGTTTCAGTATTGGTTTGATAGAGTTGGAGGCACAAATATTGTGCTTAATTGTAAATGTGATCCAATGTATATTTCAACTTTGATAGATAGAATTCCAGACTTTTATAGAAAATTGTTATATGAATATTTCTCATTGAAGCAGAAAATTGTATGTAATAAAAATGTTGAAGGAAGTGACAAAATTTGTAAACAAATACTCTGGCTCAACACAAATATCAAATATAAAGGTAAAATGTTATTTCTCACAAAATGGATAAAATCAAATATAATATATGTTGGAGATATTGTAAACAGAAATGGTTTTATTACGGTGAATGAACTGAAAGAAAAATTAATTTTACGGGATGGCTGTTTCTTATCAGAGTATGCCAAGTGCATTGAAGCATTACCCAAACTAGTGCGGATTAGACAACTAAAAGTTAACAATGTCCGCTTATTTACATCTTTTAACATCAATACTTTAAATGTTAATCTTTTAACTTCATTTCCATTTGTGAGTAATTTATCACAATAAAAATATATATTCTGAGATTCTAAAACTAAAGACAGAGCCATCAAGAGCACAACTATTCTGGGAAGAATGTTTGGAAGTAAACGAAACAGTGGACTGGAAATCTATATAGTTATTCAAATTAAAACATGTTCAAGATAGCAGTCTGATACAATTCACCTTTAAATTTATAATTTCACAAAATCTATACCGTTGGAAGATTAAAGAAAGTAGTATCTGTACTCTTTGTAATGAAGAAGGCTCAATATCACATATTTAATTCAAATGTCAAGCAATATCCTCATTTTGGCAATATGTTGAAAATTTGATGAGGAAAATCTTAAACTCTGTATTCAATTTAAGTTTGGAATATATTGTGTACAGATATAACTATGACATGAACAATGGTCTTATAGATCTTGTCCTTAATTATGCTTCTTTTGCAATTCATAAAGTATGGGTAACAAAAAATGACCCAACGCAAATGATTACAACTCATTTCAGAGAACAATTCCGAGCGTTGATTAAAACTAGATACGAGATAGAAAACAACAAGAAGAAACAAAAATTATTTGCAAACCTAGAAAAGTGGAAAGAAATTTTGTCATACATGTATATTAAAAAAAAAAAAACATTTTTTGTGTTGTTTTTCTTAATTACTTATAGTACTTTTTTCAAGATTTAAAAGAAAGATAAATATGTGATTGTTATGAAAAAAAAATATTCATGATTGTAATGTAACGCCATAAAAAATGTATTGTGTTTATCTATAAGTTTGATGGAAATAAATGTTTTTACAAAAAAAATTAATCGGGGAAAAAAATAAAATATTCAGATTCACATACATTTATTTCTTTCATACAAAACTGATAGCAATAATAAACAATTCATATTTTTACCAACATACATATTAACACCATATCACATTAGTTTTGGATTCTAGAAGAGAGCACAACAGTAAGCGGTGAGTGATAAGTGCTTTGAATGAAGGAAATTAAGAATATATGTATATTTTCGGCATGGACCTGTAAGATGAGTTATTTAAGTTAACTGCTCCTCTCACTTTAAAGGTCCTGTGACATCCAAATACATGTTGACTTTTGCTGATGCCAATTGCTCTGTACATCACCAAATCACTAAACATTTCACGAAGATACATGTATATGCATCACATATTTAGAAATATTTTTTTCTCCACATTTTTATACACCCTTTTATTTTCCTTATCACATTCCACAAATAAAGTTTTATTTGGTTTACTTTCGAAACAAAAATATCACAAATATTTTTCTCAAAGCCTTTAATTTTTTTAATGTTGATAAAGTTGGTTGAAGAAAAATTAGTCCAAAGATGGCTGAAATATCATAAAACAAAGTTTGACTAAAATTCAGTGTCCTTTGAAAGTGAAAATTTACCATTATTCGCATGTGATGGAGGGATTGGGCTATCATTGGGTAAATATATGCAAATATGGTGTCGATTTCACATTCACAATACCAATCATATAAAGGCAATATGGAATCATCTGTCATCCTTATATTTATGAATATTCAACGATCATACATTTAAACCTCCTGGTGTTTTTCTTTTTTTACTTTAATATCACTTCTAAGCAAAATAAAGTCACCCAATCATTCTTTAATCGTTCATTCTCACAGTAATTAAAAAAAATACTGTAATATCACATCTGAAAATCATTTAAAAATCTGAGCCACTGCTGATCTCCCCTTTAATCTAATACCCATCTGGTGCCCTCTTGTGTCCTGTGTAAGGATTTTAGATGGTAACTTTTAGTTTCTTGAGCAATTATGACCCTTGAAATATCCCAAAGGTTTAAGATGGGACATAGAATATAGTCCTTGTACCATCCTTGATGATTTTCCAAGATGTGAAAACAAAAACATTTAAACCACTGCTATTTTTTAATTTAAATATTCCAGCCTAAAACAAAACATCACATAATGCCTTTTCTTGTTGTATTTCTTAATTTTCATATTTTGGCCTCTGGCTCCCCAACATGGTGACCCTGATCAATTTTATTGAACAATAATTTTGATTTTAGATCATGACTTTGTACATATATTGTGTGAATATCAGAGCAATTGGACGAACAATTTAGAGGTTAGTGAGGGCTTTTGGGCCTGGAAAAGGAAAATAGCTTAGGCTTAATAGAGTTAGACTTACTGAATTCATTAAATCTCTAGCGAGGTTTGTCATTTGGTGGAATGTAAAGTTCTTATTTCATTGAATATGTAGTTAGGAGCTGCATAGATATGTATGACTCAAACATTGCACTATATCAAGAATTCAACAGAATCAATTGGACTTTAATGTTCAATGAATATTTCTGTAATTTTACATGTATCAAATATATCATTCATAATATTTAGGATTGGGATGTAAATGATATGAAAGTAGAATTACTGAGTTTTACTTTAGCTTTCATTTTTTCCCTAAAAAGACACAAATACAAAATGCCATTTATGTTACAGAATTGTCTGTTAATTATATACATGTATACATTGTACAGGTATGTTTCAAATTTCATATTTCATTGTTTTGTACTGCTTCAAATACAGAAATATCTGTTGTAAAATTTGCATCACTAATTCAACAAAATTTTCAAATTTTCCATAAAGAAAGGAAAGATCCCTGACTAGTTATTTCTTGGAAAATCAATCATTGTTAGAAAGATGAAAGAGATTGGTGAACATTGTACACTTTTTGGATTGTCATTTTGAAATATTTGCTTTGATACATTTTTCATCACAGACAACTCAGTCTATCTTGTAATACACATGTAGCTGACAATTTGATAAAGTTGTTTTCAAACAATTTGCACTTACATACTTATACTTACTTATACTTTTAAACTATTGATTAATCGCTGAGGTATCAAACACAAATGTTTGGAATTGTGTTGTAAACATAGTGTACAATGTGTAAAAGTTTATGCACGACAAGGACAGATGACGGACCAGCAATAGCTCACTTGAATCTTAAAGTGATAGGCTAACATTGTTTCAATTTAAAAAATTGTCAAACTTTGATATCTGAGCTACAGTAATGTGTTCAAATGGACAAATAAACACCCTAAAATACAAAAGTTTGGAAAGTTACACTGCCAATGCCACGTTATGCATGAATAAACAATTGATACTCGGGGCGAGTAGAAAATAGCCTACATGTAGGTGTACACACAATAAGTCTAGAGGAGGAAATGGGCAGGTGAATCTCGTCAACTTATGATTTTCACTTTTTTAAAGCACTAAATTTGAGATGAATAAAGGATATGACTTCAATCATACAGGTGAAGATTAGTTTTTTTTTTTTTTAGTTGCATGTTTTACTTTTACTCCTCACTGGCAATTTATAATTAAAGGCAAGGTTCACCCTGTTGTCAAGTTGTATTTCTTACCTGTCACCACAAATCGATCAATGAGTTGCAATGGAAGTTAATGCAGTACATTGTTGAGTTGGGTTGGGAAAGTTGATTCTGAGATTCTCATATTTTCTAAAGGTGCATACATTAATCTTCTATCTGACCAAATTTGTGGACCAAAAGTGATTCAGAAGCATGATTTTTTTTTTGGATTGAACTTCAACCAAGTTTTTGCAGGAGCTTGAAAATTTGGCCGAATTTGATCTTCTTATCACGAGAGTAACCATATTACAACTCTGAATATGATTGCTTGTTATCCAACATCGTCCAGTCACCCTGTAATAATTTTGGTATCAATACAAAGCTGATTTCTATGCATTGATAATACTTGTAAAGATTATGTATGGATTGTTCAATCCACAATCCTCATTTTGAAAGTGACTAGTTTTACCATGCTTTCTACGGAACAGTTGGCAAAGGCCTTCCATTTCGCATGAATGGGCACTATCTTTGCTGCTGTTTTTCTCCACTTTCCTGATAATGGCTTGCATGATAGTCCAAACTTGTGAGCAGGGCCTTAAATGGGTTTGCTTCGTCCATCCTATACAAATTATACATCACTTGAAAGTTTATAGTCTCACTGTCTCTACTTTAAGACGTATGGTCACATTTAATAAACACAGAACAATGAGAAAAACATATTAATGAATTTTTGGCGAGGATCCACAAAAGAATAAGAGAGTTATGAACTTTCAAAGTTTTAATTTTGTGACGTCACATATGAGCTGCTCTCCATATGCCATGTTATATTAATTCAATAATAATGAACAGTTTTTACATAGCGCATATCACAATAAAATATTATCCCTATGCACTCTGGGAAAGAAAAGGCAGAAAAAGAAGAAAGTTTGACATCAACAATATCAATAATTCAGTTGTACAACTTGAATTAGTAAGTTTTAAAGTGATAGGCTAACATTTTAGGGCTTAAATTTAGAAAATTGTCAAACTTTGATATCTGAGCTATATAGTAGTGTTTGAATGGACAAACAAACACCCTAGAATACAAAAGTTTGGAAGTTTATGCTGGGAAATTTACGCTGCCACTGGCAAGATATGAATGAATAAACAATTAAAACTTGGGGCGAGTAAAAATAGCCTAGATCTACACACAGTAAGTCCATGGGAAGAAATGGGGAGGTGAATCCGGCCAACTTACGATTTTCACTTTTTTAAAGCACTAAATAATCATTTTGAAATACAAGTTTTTCAGGGCTTCATTTTTAGTCCTTATCAAAGACACTGGTACATGTACCATGGGGAACCATGTAGCTGAGATTTTTTTTTAATTGTGGTAAATGTTAGCCAATCACTTTAAGGGAAGCTTTGAATTGATCAATAGTTTTTGATGTCTTTATTGTGTCCGGGATATTCCACAGTTCAGAAGCTGCTGACTGAAACGATCTTGAACCATAAAACTGTGTATTCAATTTAGGGGAAACGAGTAGAGACTTGGACTGAGATTTAAGGGAATACAAGAGATTAAATCTTAAACTGAATCCAGTATCTAATTGAAAGCCAGTGGAATTGATGTAAAATTGGAGATACATGGTCATGCTTTTTTGTTCTACTGATAAGCCTTGTGGCAGCACTTTTACTCATTGCAGCTCTTGTATCTGATTATCAGGAAGTCTGAATAAAATTCCATTACATTAGTCAAGGCTTGACATTACATGTACATGAGCATGTACAAGTTTTTATGTAGACTTGAAATTAAGATACGGTCACTTTTTGTTTATTTTACATAGTGCAAAAAATGCAGCTTTGCAAATATCACTGATATGATTAGACAAAGTTAAATTACAGAAGAGTTCTACCCCAAGGTCACAAGCTAGTACATTGGTTTTGACAACTGTGCAACAAATATCAACATAGTCAATGTGATCAGATTGTTTAAATTTATTACACAAGTGTATATAGGCCCACGATTTCAGTTTTACTTTCATTCAAATTGAGACCATTGCCACTTTGGTCTATTGGTTCAAGATAATTGAATGTTTATTTCGTTGTTTGTTGTCTTAAATAGGAACATGTATGAAATAATGTAGCTGATTTTATATTAAATGGACAGGTAACATCATTTTTAATTTTCTGAGAAAATGGCACTTTATGAAATTTATATTACATGACAATGGGGGAGCTGCTCACATGTGACGTCACAAATTTAAAACTGTGAAACTTTACAACTCTCTTATTCTTTGGAGGATTTTCTCTCATTAGTTTGGTTTTATTAAAACCAACTTGACATCAGGGTGGACCTTGCCTTTTAAGAGCACAACAATATATATTCAATCATAAAAGTGCTTTCTCTCTGTCTTCCAGCCCTTGGGGAAGTATAAATTTCCCTTCATCACATCCCTTCACCAACAATCAACAATGAAACATGTGCACACAAAGGAATTTGGGGTGTAGCATTGGTTACTGGGAAAAATTAGGGGTTGTGGTTTAGACAGAAGGGGAACTGGGGGTATAGTAAGCACAAATGGTAATCATTACATAACAAGAGAATGTGAGAATGTGAATGCAGACAGGGATAGGTTATAAGTGGGTAGTCTCGATTCCAAACTACATGTAGATGTAACTTTTTCTACCTCAATACTCTGCTGTAAATCAAGACACTGGTCTGAATCAAAGCAGTTGACTGAAGATAGTCATTTCCTCTTCAATGTAACATGGGTTAAAGTGATAGGCTAACAATGTGGAGCTTCAATTTAAAAAATTGTCAAACTTTAATATCTGAGCCACATAGTAGTGTTCAAATGGACAAATAAACACCCTAGAATACAAAAGTTTGGAAAGTTACACTGCCATCCAATGGCAAGTTATACATGAATAAACAATAAAACTCGGCGAGTTTTATTAACCTAGGTGAATAAGTCTATGGGAGGAAATGTGCAAGTGAATCTGATCAACTTCCAATTTTCACTTTTTTAAAGCACTAAATAATCATTTTGAAATACAATTTTTTCAGGGCTTCATTTTTAGACCTCATCAAAGACACTGGTAGCATGGGGAATCATGCGGCTCAGATTTTTTTAACTGTGGTAAATGTTAGCCAATACCTTTAATTACAAATATGGAAGCCAGACTAATGGTTGGGGTGCACTGACCTCTAGCATAAGTTGTAGGTGGTCATGATAAGGGAAGGTATGATGTCTATTACTACATGTACATAGCATGTGGACAATACAAACTGAAGATTCATCTCAATTTTACCTTCTGAAGCATTTCGCAAATTGAGTTCTCATATTGTAGCTTTTCTCCTCTAAAAATTTTGTTTCTAATCATTCCTTTCGAAAATTTGGATAATCCAGCATTTCGTATAAGTTAACTCATATTGTGTGTATCTACTCAGGGGCGTCACTAGACCATTTTGAATGGGGGGGGGGGGTGTACATGTCAATTTTCCTGACTGGCAAAAATGAAAATGCCGATTAAAACGGCTGTTTAAAGGGTGTAAATGGAGGCATCCATGTGTTTTCAGGATGGGGGGGGGGCGGGTGTTGGGTGATTCCACCTTACTGAGTGTTTTCGATCGTCCAAGATATAAATCTAAGTGCCCACCGCTTTGCTGCTAGTATTTTGATATCCAGTTGAAATGAGACATAATTTTTTATCCTTTTTGCTGATGTGTCAAAAGGTGTGACGATTCTTGATTAGTGCTGAATTGGGGAGGGTCTGGGAGGGGATTCCCCTCCCAGGGTGAGAAAATTTGACAGTTCCCCTTTAAAATGTGTGTTTTCAGTGCCCATGTTAGATGAAGGAATGCATAATTGCATTATTTGTTGTTGTGCAAAAGGTGTGGCAATTGTTGATTGGTGATAAATTCGGAGGTCTGGAGGGGAACCCTTTGCCAGAGTGAGAAAATTTGACATTTTTCGCCTGGAAAATGTGCATTTTTCAACCCCATTTTGTAGGACGGAATGCACAATTGACAATTTTTTAAATATTGTTTATAGGTTGTGGCAATTGTTTGAGTGGGGCGGTCTGGGAGGGGGTTCCCTTCCTAGGGTACTAGGGTAAAAAAAAATTGATTTTTTTTTCGCCTAGAAAATATGTGTTTTTTGGCCCCATTTTTCAGGACAGAATGCATAATTGCCATTTTCTTTAATATTGTTTATATTCTTTAAAATGTGACAGCGCCCATGTTCGATGAAGGAATGCATTTTCATATTTCTCGTTTTTAAATATCAAATTGTACGTATGTTATGTTATTGTTTTAATGAATTGAATAAAATAAATCTGAAAATAAATAAAGGTTGTGGCGATTGTTTGATTGGTGAGGGTCTGGGAGGGGGCTCACCTGCCAGGGTGAGAAAATTTGACAATTTCGCCTTGAAAATGTGCGTTTTTCAGCCCCATTTTGTAGGACGGAATGCGAAATTGACAATTTTTTAAATATTTTTTATAGACTGTCGCAATTGTTTGAATGGGGAGAGTCTGGGAGGGGGCTCCCCTTCCAGGGTGAGAAAATTTGACATTTTCACTTTTAGAATATATGTTTTCAGCCCCCATGTTTGATGAAGGAATGAATAATTGTCATTTCTTTTTGTTTTGCAAAAGGTGTCGTGATTGCTGTTTATTAATGGGGAGGGTCTGGAAGGGTTTCCCCTCCCATGGTGAGATATTTGACATTTTTGCCTTTAAAATGTGACAGCGCCTATGTTTGACGAAGGAATGCATAATTGCCTTATTTGTTGTTGTGCAAAAGGTGTGGCAATTGTTGATTGGTGATAAATTGGGGAGGGTCTGGGAGGGGTATCCCCTCCCAGGGTGAGAAAATTTGACATTTTTCGCCTTCAAAAGGTGTGTTTTTCAGTCCCCAGTTTGGAAGAAGGAATTAATAATTTAGCATCCTTTTTGTGTGCAAATATGTTTTTTTTTTAGCAAATGTGCAAAAATTTGGGGAGGGTCTGGGAGGGGGCTCCCGTCCCACGGGTGAATAAATTTGACATTTGCACTTTTAAAATATATGTTTTCTGCGTCCATGTCTTGATGAAGGAATGAAAAATTGTCATCTCTTTTTGTTTTGCAAAAGATGTCGTGATTGCGGATTGATGATAAATGGGGAGGGTCTGGGAGGGGTTCCCCTCCCAGGGTGAGAAAATTTGACATTTTTGCCTTCAAAAGGTGTTTTCAGTCCCCATTATTGAAAAAGGAATTAATATTTGGCATCTTTTTTGTGTGCAAATGTTGAAGGAAATGTTGTTTTGTGATCAATTTGGGTGGGTCTGAGACGGGGATTCCCCCCCCCCCCCCGAGTAAGAAAATTTGACATAATTATTTCACCCACATAAAATGTGCATTTTTAGCATCATTTATAACACCACAATATTATTAAAGTACACTGTCTTAAGAAACGGGAAGTCTCTCAGAGGGGTGAGAAAATGTTCACATATCATATTAAAAACGTGTTCTATTCTTTTTTAAACAAACCTACATAATACGCTTACTCATTGGTCAAGAATGTTTAAGGACTGCTTTATATAATATTGATTTTGCGATTTATAGTGCATTAGGCTGATAATGTTTACAGTGCAGACTGTGCCAACTGAATTATGTGTTTTGCAGCGTTGGAATGTCTTGAGATGTGTCTCGGTCTCGAGACAGTGTTTGTGTGTCTTGGTCTCGGATGCTATTGTCTCGGTCTCGTTCTTGGTCTCGACAGGGATTGTCTTGGTCTCGTAGGCCGAGACATCAACAAGACACTAAGAAACAGCTCAATTTTGATGAGTCACTCTCGGACTCTTATTGCTTTCTGCCCGGCCTACAGCATAAAATGCATATTATTTAATGATTTAAACTCGGGATCGGAGTACAAATAGTACAGATTAAGAGTTGGTTACCTTGAAATAACAGTCTGTAGATTTGTCACTTTAATACCCCTTTTATAGTGCGCGCCGACTTTACCCTGCTTCAGAAGTGGGGTAAATTTAGCACAGGGTAAGTCGTTTTATACTGCCTTTCTCGACCACCCATGACGAGAGCGAGACCGGACTAGTTGCCGTGGTAACCTATCACCCATCTCAGCTGTGCTTCCCGCGAGCGCCCCATGTCAGCTGTGCTTCCCGCGAGGCATACGCATGCCAGGTGCGAATGTTAACAGCGTGGGTAACCCGGAATCGGAAGCGGCATACATAAACCATTTCCGGTTCATCGGTCACTGATTTAGTCCACACTAAAATCGAGAAACGTTTGATACTGACGTTAGCTCGGGCCTGATGCGGACCTGATCCACCTCCCAGCCCGCACTAACTTTAGCTTGGGCAAAATATTTTTTGACCTTTTATAGTGAGAGTTACCCCGCATCAGGTCCGGAGCTGATGCGGGGTAACTCTCACTAACAAAGGTACCAACCGTAATGCAGAAAACTGTCACTACAAGGTGTATACAATGTGTGTGTACAGACTTTCAAAACGGACCCTCAACAAGTAATTGTCTGTCGATCTCTAAATCTTAAACAAGCATCCAAGTCTGAAAAGATACCCTTTTAAAGTAAACCTTCTGTTGAATACAGTAAACAAGTATTCAAGTCTGGGGAAAAAAAAACATTTTAAAGAAAACCGTCACTTAAAAGTATACACCTTTTCATGATTTTGATACCCTTTTCATGATTTTGATACTCTTTTCACAGTACGCATACGCATCGCCTGGCCATGAAAGCAAAGTTTTCCAACCGGTTCATTTGGCTATGTTGGTTCCTAGACATCAGGCTCCAAGAACCAAAACTATATGTATAGCTGATTGTTTTTGTATGGGTACCATAGAGAGTTTGCGAGACCTCAGGTGAGCGTCGTGCCCCTGGTGCTCTTGTTCAAGAGTAGCCTTAAACTTATCTGGATCATTAAGAATTTTCATAGAATTGGGAATTGCATTCCATAAAACTGAC
>JZLH01S0040604.1:33305-48488 GCA_001188425.1 Eucidaris tribuloides
TATGTCTAAGTTATGATTGGAGGAACAACAACAATCTCAAAGTACGACTAGGCCGATATAGTGTTAATAATTCAGTCACATATGACGGGGCAGTCTGGTGGAAGCATTCATATGCAAATACTAACAGTTTGAACAATATGGGAATGGACAGGAAGCCAAGCTACGTAAGACAGGGTGATTACTTCATATTTTCGAGTTCTAGTCACTAATCTAGCTGCTGAATTTTGAATTGTCGGTAGTATTTTTGATTTGTTGCTGTGGTTAACCGAAAAAAGATTATTGCAGAAATCAATGTGACATAAAACAAACTTTTAATAACTTTTCAGTAGTGGGTCTATCCCCGGGGTCTATCCAAATAATCACCATTTTTTCCAACTCTATACAAGCGTATGAAGCAGCGCGACATAAAATTCTCAAATATCAGTCGACTATCAAAAATTACTCCTAAGTTTCTACAAGATCTGCTAGCATGAATTAATGTTCCATCTAGGTCTACGGTCTGAATTAATTTGGTTTCTCAAAAACATGAAGAAATGTCGAGGAACTCTCTCTTACACCATTAAGTTTAAGGCTACTCTTTGGAGACCACTCTTTGATCACTTGTATACAATGCACAATTCCAGTGGTTGGGTCAAAATCACTAGACTTTGAGAAAGAAACATACAGCTGCATATCATCTCTTTAGAACATTTTTTTGTACATGATACATATCTATTATGGGCAAGCAGCATAACCAGAGCATGAATTAAAACAAGTAATAAGTGTTTTGATGATGGTGAAGTAAGAAATAATTTTCTTCTAAATTAATTTTATAAAACATACATGTATTAAAGTAGGTTACAGTTTACCCCAAATCTTCCTGCGTTTTTGACAAACAGTGAGATTGGAAGGAGCAAGCAAAGGACAGATTTATGTCTTCAAGGCTGACAAGCTTTCCCCCATAATCTCCAGTGCTACATTAAGGGGTCACTAAAGGTCACCCGGCCTAAAAGAGACTTTCCAGCCCTGAGTGTCAAGTTTGTAAATTGGTCAAGTTCATTGTCTTGGCTCTTTCTACAGTTGTATGTGAAGGTCCTGAAATACCATAGAAACTGGTTGTGATGGCCGATGGGTAATGGAAACAGGAAAGAAAAGAAATAGAAAGGAGAAGAAGAAGAAGAAAGAGAGAACATGGATAAAATAATTAAGATTGGTCTAATGATGCCTCTACATATTAAAATTAGGGTGTAATTGGGGAGTAGAAATTGATACAATAGCAACACATTAGCAATTCAACACCCTTAAAGTGATAGGCTAACATTGTGGAGCTTTAAATTTAAAAAAAAAGTTAAACTGTGATATCTCAGCTACCGGTATATAGTAGGGTTCAAGTGGACACATGAACACTCTAGAATACAAAAGTTTGTTAAATTACACTGCCAATGGCAAGTTATGCATGAATAAACAATTGATACTCGGGGCGAGTAGAAAATAGCCTACATGTAGGTGTACACACAGTAAGTCTTTGGGAGGAAATGGGCAGGTGAATCCGGTCAAAAACCGGAGCATGAACTTTATGAATTAATTATAGCACAGTATGAGATGTTGAGTGTCCGCTTTTAATACCGTTTGATTTGGTGTATTACTCTTGTAAAATTCATATCATCAGTTATACACACATCATTCAAGCATTTTAGAAATTAAAGGCAAGACTAAAATAGGGCGATAATTTGAAACATGAACATCTTTGAGCCATAATTGGCACTACTCTGGCAATCTTGTGTGGTAAAATGCAGTTGGTAAAAATTGGACCTTTAAAGGCAAGGTTCACCCTGACATTAAGTGGGTTTTAATAAAAGCAGAACAATGTGAGAAACATATTAATAAAAATTTGGCGAAAATCCACCTAAGGACAGCGGAGTTATGATCTTTCAAAGTTTTAATTTTGTGACGTCACATTCGCGAGCAGCTCCCCATAATGTCATGTGAATATTAATTCAATAAATTGCCACTTTCTATTCGTTCATGATGAGTGAATGTTTTTGTTTTCATTGAAGCATGTATGAAATAATGTTTATAATTATATATATATTTAATGCTCAGGTAACAGCATTTTCAAGTTTCTGAGAAAATGGCACTTTATGGAATTTATAGTACATGGGAATGGGGGAGCTGCTCGCATGTGACGTCAGAAATTTAAAACTTTGAAAGTTCATAACTCCGCTATTCTGTGGTGGTTATTCGCCAAACTTTCATTTACATGTATATGTTTCTCTCATTGTTCTGCCTTCATTTAAACCCACTTGATGTTAGGGTGAACCTTGCCTTTAAATTAACTGAATTGTGGGTATGATATGTGTTCTATAACAATCACAGATATAAAATAACAAAGACTGAGTGTATATTTAGACCCAAAATAGATTAATCAACATTTCATGTGATTCTCCTTCATTTCCTTTTTGACCCCTTTTTGACCCATACAGCGCATATAAAGAACAAAACAAAAAATGGGACAGTTTTGAAAAATGCATCAACATTTTGTTTCAAATTATGATGTCTATATTTTGATGTTAATATATGCTCTGAAGTCTTATCTTTCAAATGTCATTAACAATAAAAATAAGTTTCGTTCATGCTTGAGCGAACAAGGAACGTTTTTGTCGGGGTTCAAAAACAGGCTTGCGCCAAAATGGCAGAAAATGAGAAATATGATCATCAGACTTCTTGCTAATCAGCAGATTTCCTCTTAACATTTTCATTATCTTTGCCATTATTTTCAAATTATGCTTTCAAAATTCATTTACAAAGATATTTATTTACTTGAATTTTTTAAATATCTTTTAGCATTGAATATTCCTTCATACTTAAAAAAAAAAACATGTTTTTGTCATGCCAAGTAAGGTGATTTGCATTATTAACAGGGAGAGCTTGTAATTCATTAAAATCCTTTCATTGTGCGCAACAAAGGTTATGGTTCCTGGACATGAATCCTTTCCTTTAATTGTCCTTTCAAGCACACAAGTTAACATGTTCAAGGAATCAATGTCCCCTTGGCACAAGGTACATGACAGCAACATGGCAAGACCTCAGTTCACTGGTGCTTTGTAAATGAATTTTGAAAGCATAATTTGAAAATAATGGCAAAGATAATGATTAGCAGGAAGTCTGATGATCATATTTCTCATTTTCTGCCATTTTGGCGCAAGCCTTTTTTGAACCCCCGAAAGAAGTATGTTCTGTGTTCGCTCAAGCATGAACAAACTTATTTTATAATGGCATTTGAAAGATAAGACTTCAGATCATCTGTTATAAACATCAAAATATAGACATCACTTTTCAAAACTGTCCCTTTTTTGTTTGATACACACTGTAGATGTTTTGATGATTCATTAGAGGAGGATCCTGTCAAGCAGAGTGATTATAGCTGGAATATGTGAAAATTATGGCACAATTTTCTTACTCTGTTTTCAAAAACAAAATACTTCGGAGGTTGTTCTCTCCTGAAATATAAAATTGTAGAACAGGAAGGCTACTATAAGGATGATTGAATGATTTGTTTTTCTGGGAAGTGTTGTGGTTAAGATATTTGCCAAAGCTGATAAAGTCCAGCTGATGACAGGTCATATGACACTGGCTATTTGTCAGCCATTTAGAAGGGATTGGTATTCACAGCCCATCCCTTTTGTGGTCAGGTTTTTTGTCAGAAAAGAAAGAGGAAACTGTTATGAATGAACTGAAAATTAGTTTTTTTTTTTTTTGTAAGTTGATACTCTCACTGTATATATTCGGATCTTCAGTTTATCAGCATTGCAGCTAGGATCTTTGCTCTGTCAATACATACTGTACTGTTGAGTAGAATTTCGGCCTATATGTATTTCTATATGTTTTCATGCAGCAAAATGTATATTGTTTATCATTTCAACTAGCGAGATTCAGTTTATGAGGGTTGGAGAGCTAGTACATGTAACCTTCATAAAATTGCAGTACATGAAGAAGTAGCAGAAATATCATAATGGAGAGAGTTGTGGAAGGAGGTGTAAATGATATGTCCTTGGATGATGTAAATTTGGACTCAAGTTCAGAGTTGGTACATGACATTTCACAACTGAGCATCGATGATGTTGAACTTCAACCTTGTGCTTCCAGTACGCCCAAGAAAAAGAAAATGGAGTGTATCGGGGCTTCAAATTCTGTCTATGACTTTGATGACTCTAGTAGTAATAGTGACAACCAACCATTATCACCACTGGTTCTGGAGGAGTCTGAAAGCAGCTTAGACTGCAGCACTGGTTGTAGCTCGCCTGATCTCATCTCAAGCGATGATGACATCATTCAGCCACAGGGAAATATCATGCCTTCTTGTAACGTTACAGCTCGCCCAGCAGAAATAAATGTGAATACTGGGGGCAAGAAAAATAAACTTTATTTCAAAAAAATCAGGAGAACGGAAATTAGAAAAACCACGCACTTCAAGTGTAAATGTCAAACATCCTGCTTAAAGAAAGTGTCAAGTCCTGAAATAAAGGCTGCTCGAAGGATGTTTTGGAGTAAGACCTCCCAAGAAAGAAAACATTGGTTTCACACACAATTTTGCTCACTGACAGTTGGCACAAAACTGCGCATACCAGTAAACGGACCAGTGGTTTGTGAGGTAGCATTTTTTACATGTCTTGGTCTGAGTAGAGCTTTATTCTTTAAAATGAAGTCCAGTGTCAGCCAATTACACAATGTATCTGCATCTCCTCAAGCCAAATATAAGACAAGATCAGTTGCTTCAATTTCATGTATGAACTGGCTAGAAGATTACATCACAAAAAGAGGGGACTACATGCCTCATAAAGATGAGGTACGCCTTCCGTATGGACTCGCCAAAAAGGACATCTACCAGCAATACAGAACAGAAATGGCAGACACATGGCAGCCATCAGTGGGGAAGTCCATGTTCTATCATCTTTGGAAAAACTTCTTTGAGCATGTGAAAGTTAAAAAAGTAAGTATGCTGAGCATATTGTCTTTAATCAACTTTTGTTTTAAACAATTATCATTTAGCAGCTACTTTAAAAAGCATCCCTGAAAATGATGAAATATGTACAAATTTACTTTCTTGTATAGGCCTGTAGGAAACAGCATATTTTAGACTCATACTCAGTGGTGTAGCCAAAGGGGGCCTGCAAAGGGGACCATACTGTTCTCTGAGGAAACGATACTTTATGGAATTTTATGTATATCACATATGGGGAGCTGCTCGCATGCAACGTCACAAATTTAAAATTTAACATTCCATAACTCTGTTGTTCTTTGGTGGATTTTCGTCAAACCTTCGTTAACATGTTTCTCTCATTGTTCTGCTTTTATTAAAACCAACTTGATGTCAGGATGAACCTTGCCTTTAACTTAGGGTTAAAAGAATAAAAAATTGTAATTGTTGGACATGAGGCCAATAATTATCAATTATGAAACACAGGGGTGTGAGGGTTCAGCATTTTTTTTTCAGCGTATTGTCATTTATTTGTGAATTTCCTTTGTACAAAAGCATAGGAGCTTTTGCAATTTCTGCTTTTTTTTCAGCTCGTACAACAAATAATTCAATATAAATAATTCAAATCTTATTAGATGGTTTTCACTTACTTCAGATTTCATAATTTTGACTTACGATTTCCTGAATTATGCAAAATCACAAATACTAAATCTTGTGTTTAATGTTTATAATTAACAATCAGTTCTTATTGTCTTAGAATCAATTTGCGCCAAATGAAATAACACCCTTTAAAGGCAAATAACAGGATTGGCAGAGGTCATTACTTTGGGATAATTATTCACCACTAATCTGCAGTCTAAATTTCTTGGTCAAACGTTAATTAGGCCTAGTGTTTAAGCAATCACAATTAGTACTCATAGTGACAGGCGAACTTGTTGTGTCGATTTGAATGAGATCAATTTTCACCATGGCACCAAAGTGATTATTACTGGCAAATGAATGCTGTTTCTCCACAATGGCACAATTACATAACCATATTCAAGACAAACCCTTTCACTCAGGAGATTCACTTGAGCTGGTGTATACATATGTTTCAACCTATGTATTTGGTTCTTGAGATATTTTTAATTTCTCCTACTCAAATTTCCTCGACTGTGAAATGGGAACACCAACACCCCCTCCCCCTCTCATAACTGCTAGCTTTAATATGGGGCTACAGTACATTTCGCCTGGTCACTAGATGTGTGTGTGCGTGTGTTAGTGTGTGTGTGTGTGTGTGTGTGTGTGTGTGTGTGTGTGTGTGTGTGTGTGCGTGTGCATATATATTATGTGAGTGTGTTTACATGCACTTATTATGTTACACATGTATGTTATTGAAATAAAATTGATTCCCCCTCCCCCTTGAAAAAAAAATCTGGCTACGCCATATTCTAAGAAGCAAAATAAAGTTTAGAGAAGGATAACAAGAACACTGTCTTTGCATGCACAAATCATTAAAAAAATGGAGGTATGTAGTGAAATAAGTGAATCCATCTATTGATTATGTTCTAATTTTCTCATACATATTGCAGTCTGGTGACTTCTCAAAATGCCAGAAATGTGTTATACTGCAGAAGAGACTGGATGAAGAAATCAACCAAAGTAAGAGAAAAGAACTGAAATCAGCAATGAAGACGCATAATGATCGTCAAATGTAAGTGATATTGCAATTAAGCAATTTAGTACTATAAGTTGTTTTTCTGTCTATTGATAAGCAACTACAAGTATGATGATACCACTAGACATGTGTATTTCGCATTTCTGTATTGAATCTCAGCAATGTAAATCGCATCTGCCTGCATGATTTTCATTATACAGTAGTGAAAGTACTGTATGTGTAAACTGATTTATATCTTAATATTGATCAAGAAGGTGTTAATTGCTGTACCAAGGGTTCAGTGACAAAAGTTTGAGATTTGTGGATGAATAATTTGATCTACATGTATATGCCAAATGAATGACTGTATTGTGTGCTGACATATGTAGTATTTCCCTGCATGACATTGGCCGGATATGCATCCATTTTATCCTTTAATTACTACTCACACAGAATCACAGAGAAGTTCAAATTTCTTCTACAGGTATAAGATTTAGAAATAGTGAAACATGACCATAAAATCAACAGACATTTAAGTTTATAGAGGAGAATGTCAAATCCCCCCCCCCCCTTTAGCCCTCCAAATAAACAAAATGGGCCCAGGATTAAAAAAAAAATCACAACCCTCAATTTTCCTCACAGAGTTCAATATGTAACATGTTAAAATCACTAAATCATGTTTAAAAATAGCCCCAAAAATATTTTTTTTCTTTCCTGCCTTGGTCCTGCATGTTGCCTTTTATTACATTTTATGTTGGGCTATGTAATCTCCAAGTAACTAAATTAAAAAAAATATGATTCCATTACAGTTGCTACAGTGACAATTGCTCCAACAGTTATTTCATGCATACCCTGACCTCAACACTGACCCAAACCATGTAGCTACTAAATCCTTTGTCTTCTGAGATTGTCGCCGGAGCAAATGTTGGGTCACCCAAAATATGCATCATATTTTGCAAGAGTTTTTTCTTCAATATGTTATTAAACCACACCATTAAAAAGTCATCCAGATTCATCCTTACTCATATTCTGGTACAAGTATCATAATTTTGAAATGAACAATAGAGACAAAAGTTATGTGCCCCATTAAAGACGCTATATAACACTGTGGAAGACCCGTTAAAAAAATTGTCTAACTTTGCTATCTGACATATCTGACAGCGTTTGAATGGACAAATAAACACCCTAGAACACAAAAGTTTGGACAGTTATGCTATTACGAGTACAATGTGTGCAGATACAAGTCAGCACATTAATTTATTCTCGGCCGATAGGAAATTCTGCAACACAGCAGTCTATGGGGGAAAGCTGGAATGGTCTCCCAATTATTTTCATGTTTTAAAAGCACTTAATGATTGTTTAAAACTGCAATTTTTTCAGGGCTTCATTTTTAGATTGCGTCACAGACACTATAGTAGCATGGGGAATCATGCAGTTCAGGTTTTTAAAACTGGAAACATTGTTATACAATACCTTCAATAACTATCCATACCTGCCTGCATAGATCTTATTTCTATTGAATACCACCTTTGACAGCCTTTGAAGCATAAAAGTTCTTGCTATGTCGCAAAGTTTTCAAGTCAGAACTCAGAAAGAACATTGTGCATAAAACTATATTATGCAGTAATTGTACTGAGGACAGTGTAGTAATAACAATGAATGGTAAGGGCACATACAGTACTGTAATTTTGTCTAACTTTTCAGCTCAGCTTTCAGCTAGGATGATGATATATGAATAAAGATGATCTGGAGTTTTTATCTTGCCTGTAGCAGAACAGAGATATAGGTGCAGCTGCTTTTTTGATGGCAGCGACATCAATAATATAAATTTCTAGGCAGATTTTGATTCTGTTTGTTTTTTCTAATAGGTCTTGCTATGACAAGGTTCAAAATGTGACCACCATTTCACTGCCAAAAGTGTGTAAAATTATTTAAGGGGAATTACCTTTTCCATAGGTCATTTCTTGAGTAAAAGTGACCCTACCCCTTAATTTTTAAGTGTAAAAAAAAATACAGTATATGTCAAAAAAATGGGGAAAATCAATCAAGCTACTGTCCTGAGTATCTAATCAATTATGCCCAATACCATTCATTATTGTGCAACTGTGGTATTTCCGGTATGTTTCTGACATACATATTGAGCATTTAACATAGCGAGTAAATTGCAAAGATTGGGGGCTCTCCCATTCGTATTTAGAACTTGCATTCCATTTAATCAATATAAATAAATATCTGAATAGTTATCAACGTGATCTCACAAAAAGGTATGTAATAAAATATTTTGTAACCCTCGACATTATTTCCACTCGTGTGCAGATTATCAAAAATACCTGTTCTCAAGAAAAGCGGTTTCTCCGAGAAGGTCTTTACGTCAGTAGATTGTAAGAAATCTGTATGGGCTAATATTCTCCATAGTAATACATGTAGGCTGTATTATCTTCATTCAACTGCTATGAGTAATGCCAGAGTCTTGAT
This sequence comes from Eucidaris tribuloides, assembly GCA_001188425.1. Lineage (NCBI taxonomy): Eukaryota > Metazoa > Echinodermata > Echinoidea > Cidaroida > Cidaridae > Eucidaris > Eucidaris tribuloides. Next base: position 42,374 of record JZLH01S0040604.1, read on the forward strand.
TTAACCCATTCAATACTAAGACCACATATTTGTGGTTTGCCTTTTTATCTTGGGATGTGGCTGTATTTACCCTATCTAATGAATATGCTTAAGTAGAAAATAATATCAGCTATTCAATGAACAAGTTGCTACAATGTCATAATGAATATTTATTTTATGAATATTTAAATGACATTTAACTAGAATATTCATTAAACTTATCAAATTGGCAATGGCTATTGTTCTGATGAGGCTTTGGGTTGTTCCACTTTGTTGGTGGGTGATGTATTGAACTAATTAAGAAGCATATTGTACGGACATGTTTTTCTTTTGTATGTCATTTAAAAGTGAAATTTATTCAATCAAAAATTATTTTTAATCTTAAATTTCACAAGAAAAATATGATCTTAAGAATTTCCCCAATAAATAATTAATTAATTACACTAATGTTTGACACATCACTCAATACTCATTAATAGACTATTCCAGTACGTTGCCGAATTGATGAAAAAGCAAATTTGTGATTATTTTACTCTGGACAGGCTCTAGTATTGAATGAGGGCAGAGTGAGTGTCCCCGGAGGTTAAAAAAGCCGGAGAATGAATGTACTCTGGAGGTCAAAAAAGTGGCATGGTCTGGAACTGAGACTTCATATGCCCAGTAGCTACACTGCAACAAACACACGCCAACAATTTCTTACATATCTAACAAAACAAAAGCATATTTTGCATTTCTGTCTTTAAAAATCAATTCAGCACAAAATTTTAGTTCAGGAAACATATCTTTTGTTATATTTTGGGTATTTGGTCAGTGAAATGGTGGTAGAACCTCAAACTTTGTCTTATGGCTCCCACACTTAAACACAGAATTTGGAAGTTCATTTATTATGCTTATTTACGCAAAGCTATTCAAAATCACTACAAATGCCACTATTCCTTTATTTCTGGGTAGATTTTAATTGTGTGTGTGTGATCTGATTGGGTCTTCGGAGGGGCTTCCAAACTTCTACACAGAATTTGGGAGTTCATTAATTATGCTAATTTATGTAAATTTATTCAAATTTGCTAAGAATGCCCTTTTTCCTTTATTCCCAAGCAGATTGTGTTTTGGATTGTCTTAGCTGATAAGGGCTTAAATATTAATCATATTAAAGCCCAAGTTTAGTTTTTGGGATTGTGTTTTTAATTGAAAACTTTATGCCCCAAAGTCATAACCCTGGCGCAATAATAGAAATTAAGTTAATTAGTGAAAAATCTCGGGGGGGCGGGAGGGGAGGGGACGCGCCGGCAGATTTTTTCGCTGAATATTTTACATTATAGCATCCCAAGGGTTAATGAAGGCGTAGGTTATAATGAGCTATACCTCATTCTGAAAGAGGCAGATTTTGAACTGTTGTTTTTGTTATATTTATGAGTCATTATGTAGTCTTATGGTTCATTGTGCATTGAATAACTTTCCATATTTTTTTAAGGTGAATGATTAACAGGATGGAGATGAAAATTGAGAGGAAATGTTTACAAAAATGATGCATATTTTTTCATGAAATCCATTTAGTGATATGCTTGGTGTATGCGCCACAAGGCATCAGTAGACGGGGAAAATTAATTTTTAAAATTTCGGGGGCTACTTTGAAGCCATTGGCTTAAATTTGGCTAAAATTTACATCTGTTTATGGGAATTTTGCGGGGCTTCTTTTATGCGGGCGGAAACGTTTGGAATATACCAGATGGAGGTGGGGGGGGAGAGACGGCCATTGTTCACAACAATGGCGTCACCCCCCCCCCCCCCAAAGTTCATTGTCAAATCTGAACGATTTCGCCGTGCCTGTGGCTGCTGCTCTTTTTTTAGGGCTCTTTTTTTAATCACAGGTGGCAAATTGGCCCCGAGCCCTGAGCCCGGTATTTTGAGGGCACTGTCAATAGAGAGGTCAACATAAAATTAGATTGTAGGGGTACAATTCAATTTTCGAGAGTGTAGGCATGTTATACCATAACATAGATGCATTGAAAAAATCTCTTTTAAAGTTTGGATATTAATGAACCTTTTAAATCCAAAAGTAAATCTTAAAAGTGACCTCCGTCTTTTTTTTTTTAATACGTAAGCCTGTGTTTGATTTGCACACTCAAATTGTTTTATGGCTCAGAATTACGAATGCAATCCAAATAAAGAGATAGGAACAGGAGACAGGCAGCGGGCTGTAATCATTTGCAAATTGGGTCATTGCTCAAGTTTATTTTGTAAACAGTAGTGTATGATTTGAAACACCTGAAATGGAGATTACACACTAATGTTTGAATTTGATACAGTTTTTCTACCATGATAGCAGAGGTTGCGAGACAATTGTCTGACTGCAATGTTGTGAGTGTTTTGACTTTTGTAAGCTTTGATTAGTACATGTAGGTCCTGAGTTTTCAACTAGATGGTATAACGAATCTAGGATAAGCATAACAGCATTCAATGGCTAAAAAAATCATCATTCATTTGTGATGTAAGCAATGGTGTTACCTTTTTTAGCTCAACGCTGAGGCCAAGAGGCTCAAGTGAGGCTATTGGGCGATCTACTTTTTCGATCCGTCGTGGCGTCGGTGCCGTCGTGCGTCGCGTTCACTCGTTCGTGCGTTCGTCGTGCGTAACTTTTACCACATTTTTCAGCTTCTTCTTCAAAATGCTATGATTGATTTGGGCCAACTTGGCAGGAATGATCCTTAGGGGGTGGGGATTCAAGGGTCCTCAAATGGTAGCACCTGGCCCCCTGTGGGCCCAGGGGCAGGGCCTAAAGGGCCAATAAAAAATAAGGTAGTTTTCAAGCATTCTTCTGTCTCTAGATCCAGAAATAGTTAGTAAGCTCCACTTTGTGTGTAGATACCTCTATATGGTGGCTAAATTTAATATTCCTCATGACAATGCCCAGGAAGGCCCGGTTTTGGCCCGCTAAAGGGGGCCAAAAGTTTGGGATGGGGACGCCCTAGGAAAATAATTCTACTTCCACATCAAATGGATTTAGGTACCAAATCTTGGGTGGGCATGATCGCTCAAGGGGGAGGGGATAGAAGGGGCTTCTGGAATGGTACACCCCAGGCCCCCGTCTGGGGGCCCAGGGGAACTAGGGCCCCATAAGGGCCCAAACAGGTACTTTTCTAACCACAAAGCCCATTTGTAACCAAACTTGGTGGTAGATGCGAATCAGGCGACTCAATGTTATATTTGCGGGGTGCAAGGTCACATATGTAGGTCAAAGTGTCAAATAAAAGTTAATGTTTCTTCTTTGTTGTTATTGGCCCATTGTGACTAACTTGATGGTAAATGCTACATGTTAGTGACCCATTGTTAAATTGGGTCATGGAGTCTACGTAAGTAGGTCAGGTCAAATGATTAAGATACTAGGTGCGTGCCTGTTTTTTATAAAAAAATGGAATGCAGAAATTTAATCTAAACTTGGCAAAATCAGCTATATGTGTATGGCAAGGGAATGCAAAGGTTTTCCAACTGGTTCATTTGGCACGTGGGTGGCCTAGATATCCAGGCCTCCAAGGCCAAAACTATACGTATAGCTGATGTTTTCTATGGGCACCATAGAGAGTTGCGAGACCTCAGTGAGCGCGTGGCCCCCGGGGCTCTTGTTTAATTTTATTAGTGCTCGTATGGCTTTTCACCTCAAGGGCTGTTTGGTACACGGAGGTGAAGATTAGTCAGTCTTTACATTATAAATGATTATTGAACAGGCAAATGTAAGTTCCTCTGCAGGGCAATACAAATGTACAAGGACCAGTTTTTAGTAATGCAGTGGCATCAATATGGCAGTGAAATTAAACACAAATGCTGTCCTGAATGAAGCGGTTAGACCCTCAAAATTTAAAAAAAATATTTTTTCCCCGCATGGAACACAATGTATAAGTTTTCTGACATTTAAAATCATTACATAAATGAAATCGAATTTCAATGTCGTTTAGTTGACAGATTTACTGGAAATTCACTGATTACCTGAAAACAATGGTAATATCAAGTACACTACCATCCGTTTGGTAAAGTTTGTACGAGAAGTGAAGATGACATCATGAACATTGGCATGACAATCTTGGCCTTTTTGTAAACAAAAATACACTAAAATATAAAACACATGTGAGGCTTAAAGGCATTGTATAACAGTGTTTTCCAGTTTAAAAAACCTGAGCTACATGATTACGCCATGCTACCAGTGTCTCTGATTACAGTCTAAAAATGAAGGCCCTGAAAAAATCTTTTTTCAAATAATCATTAAGGGCTTTTAAAAAAGTGAAATCATTGAGAGACCATTCCAGCTTTCGCCTATAGACTTGCTGTGTGTGCAGAATTCCTATCCGCCGAGAATAAATTATGTCCAATTTGTATCTGCACGACATTGTTTAACGTGACAGCATAACTGTCCAAACTTTTGTGTTAGAAATAGGGTGTTTTATTGTCCATCAAGTAGCACTGTCAGGTACAGTACAGTATGTCAGATAAATAAATGTTTCAAGCAATTTTTTTAAAACCGGGTATCCACAGTGTTATATAGTGTGCTTTAATAGGAAAAGGGTTAAATTGAGTTATTCTTAAAGCCCCCCCGCCCCCCCCCCGCAGTGCTTATCTAGTGTCTTTAAAGCTAAATTATTTTCTATCACATGTTTATTAGACATGGTAGTCCTTTCAGTCTTCAGGACTGCTTTTTCACATCAGCTTATCAATATTCAACAGAATAAGACAAGAAAATTGAATTAAAGATTTAAAAGGTGATATTGCATTTTAGCACAAGATTTGGAAGTGAATGTAGCATATGTACTCAACTAACTCATACAGTAAACAGTGAAGCAAATTACAGATTCGTTTCCTTTCTGGCAATTGGCTTGTAATTCACATATGGTACTGAGATAAGAGTTTTATATTAAGCAGTCCGTCTGTATCTTACTGCTGCGCACGCGATACAGTGGACATTAACTGTAATTGACTCCAAAAAAAGCTTGAAAAATTTTTTGAACAATTGAATTTACTTTCAGGTTGGTGAGAGACAACTTTACTACAGAAGAGAGCAATGCTAAAAGAAACAAGGTCAAATACCTATTCTAGTCATCATAGATGGTATGGACCAAAGCAAGACCAACATTGCCAAACTTCAATTGGATGATCAAGGCCAAGGTAAGATTTGATATTTCATTGGTACTGCATGATTCCGATTAAATTGCTACAACCTAATAATAATTCGGGACTCTAACAAAAGTCAAATGAATTCAGATGTTTGCAATGTTAAAATAAGAGTAGATGCTTTAATGAGTGGCCAAAACAAATAGTGGGTGCGAGCAAAAGTGGACAGGCCCACTTCATTTCCCTAAGACGAAACCAGGTTTTGATGTCATAACATTACAATAGATTGTGTGTGTGTCGTGGATTAAAGCAAAATTATCCAGTAACAGTAACAGCATTATCTTATGATGTTTACACCTATCGGCAGTAGCCAACTATTATCAATATAATAAAAATAATGGTACAATATCACTGGATCAACATGAAATGAAATTGAAATTCTCAGCACTTCTGTTCTATATTGGCTTAACCAGTCCATGAGAACTGCGCCACTTCGATGGATGAGTCTTTATTTTCCTGTTGAATTCTGCATCTTCCTTTAACCCTAATATCCCGTCCCCTGTCCCCCGTTCCCCCCCCCCCCCAGACAAATTTCATGATTACGCCGTTGCGCGAAATTTTTTGACCGCGGCCGTTTGCTGGCTTTTTAGCTTTGAAGTCTCACGCGATTTTGCAAGGGCATTAAGATGTGAAGTTATGGCAATTTATAGAGCGTTCGTAGTTTAAGACCATTTTCGCAAAATCGGACGTGACCGTACGACGCGCTGGCGCGAATTTCCGTACATGCATGCAACTCTAAAATTGCTCAAAAACATGATTTTGTGTTCAAATCATGCAAATTGTGTTTTCATCCAAACAATCAATAATGTATAATTATTTTTACTTTTACTGGCTGAAATGAATTTAAGCTTATGCTGTTTAATGATTGCAAAACGGTCCTCGACAAAGTTCATCAAAAAAATAATAAAAAACATACACCATGTAAGGGTCGCAAAAATACTAAGGAATCACATAAGAAATTCCTAAAAATACATAAGAA
>JZLH01S0040604.1:51941-66010 GCA_001188425.1 Eucidaris tribuloides
CCCCCCCACCCGGGATGACAAGACTGAAGATAGCCCAGATCTATTAGAGTTTAATGACCTCCATCTCAACTGCAAAGATGAAGAGATGGAGGTCATTAAAGGGAGAAGTCAGAATCAATAGAAAATAAAAGACTCGTCCATCAAAGTGGCAGTTCTCATCGGACCAGTTTAAAGATTGTGTCAGGGATTTGCAAGTCCATTACTTCCCTTGATTATCAATACCAAACGGTAGTTTGGTACTTACAAATGGCGTGTTGAAAGTTTGAGATCCATACGTCATAAACTTCTTGTTTTTATGAAAAAAAGTAACGACATGTTACCAGAATGTTGTTCTTTCCCTGAGTTTAAATTTTGCTCAAATTGCGAATCGCGGTTATGTGTACCGTCGCAAGACCAGCAGAGCACACTGATTGGTTAAATGGCTAAACTCCGAGCGACCTTCGGCTAACGGCTGATTGGATAATTTTGGAACAGGCTGTGCACGTTGACATTGCAGATATTTTTTTAAAAGACGCCGAGTCATTTGGAAAAGGATGAAGTTTAACCGTCCAGATTTTCACCAAAACTCAATATTTTTACCCCAAGTCTCTATGAGAGGTGTTTATTTATATTAATCTTCACATTTGATATGATTTCAGCTGGTTTCATTCATTTAGATGTTTTTTGAGGTGCAAATCGATGACACAATCTTTAAAGTAACATTGTGGAGCTTCAATTTAAAAAATTGTCAAACTTTGATATCTGAGCTACATAGTAGTGTTCAAGAGGACAAATAAACACACTAGAATACAAAAGTTTGGAAAGTTACACTGCCGATGGCAAGTTATGCATGAATAAACAATTAAAACTCGGGGCGAGTTTTAATAGCATAGGTGAACACACAGTAAGTCTATGGGAGGAAATGGGCAAGTGAATCTGTTGTCTAGATTGAAGTTGGAGAAATGGGTTCCTTCACTCGGCCTGTGGCTAAGGGTCGGAGTCTAGCTACTGCTATTGTTTGGTTTTCCCGCTGAGGGGCCTGGCAAGGGAATGCCAGCTGGCGGACCTTGTGGTGAAGGCCTGGGCTCCCCATGGTTATCTCAGGATGCTACCTAGATAGTTATTCCTAAGTTGTCAGCGTTGTTGTATCAAGTCTATACACGCTACCTGTTGTTTTACTTAATTGTTAATTAATCAATATTAATTATTTATTTGTTTGTTGTTATTCAGGGAATTAACGACATAGATCTGCTGAAAACCCACGTAACTGGTGTGGTGCTCCATGGTCAACAAGAGAGCCTAACCTTCGTTGATATTTGTCAACACAGCCATGACTCTAACATGACAATCAACATCCTGATGAAAACACTAGCCCACGTCTCAAAGGTAACATTGCTGTACAAACTCTCAACTTCCCATCTCCACATTTATTTTTTTCTTCTGTTCAAAGACAGTTTATGTAATTTGATTTTAATACTCATGTGATTGTTGCAGAGGTTGTAATTTGTAAAAAGTGATATTCATTGATTTCTTTTATCCTAAACATGCTGTACCTTCAGCCAAGATTTGGAAAGGAAGAACAAATTCTATAGAAAGATATTTAAAGGTAGGGAATTTCATTTGCAAACATCAATGAGCATTCAAAAACATTTCTTATACATTTAAGCAATTCATGAAAGACATGTCTGTGAAACCTGAAGATCAATATTTACTTAGAATTTGAAAAAAATATAGCTAAAAGTAACTGTCACCATGGGGGTCTCTTTCTTCATCTATGCTTTCCGATAGACTCATCTAAATCCCATGAACAGCATTATTTCAATAATCATGTATTAGCATGTGAATGGAACTTGTGCATAAAATTTGTCACGTTCATGCATATAATACACAATTGTGAGAATTGTAAGTAAATTTCACAATCACACACGTAATTAAAACACATTCATTGTAATGGTCCGAAAGAAGACTGTGTAGTAGGCCTGTAGAGGGTTTTGTCTGTACAAAAACTCAATCACAGTCTACCTCCAAAAGTCACTATCATTACACTAAAACCAAGTTTTCAGCTTCTATACTTTACCAAAGGTTCTAATGTTGTTTTCTCTTATTCCAATGTAGTTACAGAATGTGGATTTTGACTTTTTAGGCATGCATGGTTTTTCAGTCAAAATGTGGTTGATGCTAATGTACATGTACATGACAGACACTGCTTGATAATTCTTAAGAATTAACACATTTGACACTAATTTGTTTTGATTCCTTAGATATATTGGTGTCTACATATTTTTTCACAGTGTACAGAATAACAGTTCACATGTTTCCAGATGTACAAAATCACAGCATTCAATGTTTTGAAGTGATACATGTATAAGGAATAAAGTAGATACATTAGTTATTTAGCATAATACAAAGGGAAAACTTGTGTAAGGACTCGGGTTTATTTTACATGTATATCATAACTGATGTAAATAATGTATTTACCTTTAAAGACACTATATAACACTGTGGAAGACCCGTTTAAAAAATTGTCGAACTTTGCTATCTGACATTTCTGACAGTGTTTGAATGGACAAATAAACACCCTAGAACATAAAAGTTTGGACAGTTATACAGTCACTAGTACAATACGTGCAGATACAAATTGGCACATTAATTTTATATCGGGCGATAGGAAATTCTGCAACACAGCAGTCTATGGAGAAAAGCTGGAATGATCTCCCAATGATTTTCACTTTTTTAAAGCACTTAATGATTGTTTTACACTGCAATTTTTTTCAGGGCTTCATTTTTAGACCGTATCAAAGACATTAGTAGCACGGGGAATCATGTAGCTCAGATTTTTTAAACTGGAAACACTGTTATACAATGCCTTTAAGGGCCATTCTTTGAAAAGTGAAACAAATGGTCACACACGTGACAGAACTTATTTGACCTCTGTATCTCATGTAATTCCAAAGGCCTTGCAGGTACATTGTTTTGAAATGTAAATATATCTTATATATGTCAATAGTGATCATACTTATTTAGGGTCAGAGAGGTCAAATAAGTTTTGTCACATGTGTTACAATTTGTTTCACTTTTCAAAGAATGGCCCTTAATCAGCGAAATTGCATGATAGTTACAATAATTTGCATTCCTTTATCATGTGACAGACCATTGGAGTAATTTGCTTCCTTTTGCCAAAAGAAGGACAGCTACAATCCTCAAAATTCAGATGACTATGCATGCAGCAACTAATTTCATCTGTTAACAATGATTTGTATTACCTATTGTACTGCTTATTACAGGTTATCATCATATGAATAACTTTAATGGCATTGTATTACAATGTTTCTATTTTAAAAAATGTGAGTTACATGATTCCCCATGCTTTGATAACGTCTAAAAATGAAACAATGAAAAAATTACAGTGTTCAAAATGATCATTAAGTGCTTTAAAAATAAAGATCATTGAGAGACTATTCCAGTTTTCCCCCATAGACTGCTGTGTTGCAGAATTTTCCTCAGCGGAGGTTACTTCATATGCCAATTTTCATCCTTACATATTTTAGAAGCCTGACAGCATAAATGTCTGAAGATTTGTGTTCTAGGGTGTTTATTTGCCCATTCAAACATGTATGCCAGATAGCAAAGTATGACAGTTTCTTTAATGGGTCTGTCACAATGTTATATAGTGTCTTTAACTTTAAGTATACATGTTCCAAGGACTGTTACACATCATCCCAAACTCTTTTGAAACTCATATACATGTACATGTATGTAGAATGTGAAAAAGGAAAAGGGATATCATCCACAGTTATGACCTACAGGTAAGCTTGGTCTCATGAGGAGTCTGAAGATACTGGCCATTTGTTGTATGCCAGTTGTAAATCTTTTGAATATTTCAAATAAGAAGTAAGGTTTGATGCAAAGAATAAATTCAGTGAAAATCATCTACCGTGGAAGATATGTTATCATGAATTGTAACTCATGCTTATTTCAATAGTAAAAAAATTGCCATGCATGAAGTTTGAATAAACCGTGAATAAATAAATCAGTCAATCAATCAATTGCAGGCTCTGAGTAGCTAGGAATGAGGCAAAATAAACATATTTTGATGTGTCTTGAAGTGGGGATTTTTTTTTTTCTCTCGTGTCAGGGACGTCCTCTGCCTCCAATTTTGTATCTACAAGCAGACAATTGCTGGCGAGAAAATAAGAATAAGTTTGTCATGGCCTTCTGTGAGATGCTGGTGGGAAAGAAGATCTTTCATGAGGTAAGAACATCCATGTAAATGCCTTAAATTTAATAGACATTCATGGACATTTCAGAATTATTCATGTAAATAATGACTTGTAAGGAAAGTCTCGCTACAGTGTTTGTTGACTTTTTCTCTTTTTTCCGTGAAATCAACTAACAAGAGCCCCAGGGGGCATGACGCATGCCTGAGATCTTGCAAACTCTCTGTGGTACCCATAGAGAAAACAATTATACACAGTTTGGGCTATTTAAGCTGATATCTGGGCACCATGGAGCTACAGACTTTAACAGTTTTGCATTCCTTGCCATATAGCTGAGTTTGCCAAGTTACTTTTGTAAGTTAAATGCTAACATCCATTATATTAATACTTTGACCTCATTTGACCTAAGACATGTGTGACTGTTGAACCCAAAATAATATTAGAGGTTCCTATTACGCATCTACCACCCAAGTTTGGTTGTAAATGGGCTAGTGGTTTGAAAGTTACCTAGTTTTGGTCCTTATGGGCCCTGTCCCCTGGGCTCCCGGGGGGGGGGGGGCCTACATATGCCATTTCAAGAACCCTGTACCCTCCACCTAAGGATCATTCCCACCAAGATTGGTTTCAAATCCATTGATATTCTTTAAAGAAAATGATATAAATGTGAATTATTCTTATAAGGCCCTCCCCCAACATGCTGTTGTCCTCCTCAGGGGCCAAACCAGGCCATTCTGTGCATTGTCAGGAAGAACAATAATTCATAACATACCGAGGTATCTACCCACACACTGATTGAGCTAAACTACTTTTGGAGCTACCCACACACTGATTGAGCTAGTAAAACTACTCTTGGATCTAGAGAACATGATGTTTGAGAATTACCTACTCTTGGCCCTTTAAGGCACTCCACCTGGGCACCTAGGGGGGCCAAGGGGATCATTAGAGAACCCTTGAATCCCCAACCCCTAAGGATCATTCAGACTGTCAAGTTTGGGCTAAATGCAATCATGAATCTTAAAGATGCTATATAACACTGTGGAAGACACGTTTAAAAAATTATAGAACTTTGCTATCTGACATAATTATCTGACAGTGTTTGAATGGACAAATAAACACCTTAGAACACAAAAGTTTGGACAATCATGCTGTCACTAGTACAATATGTGCAGATACAAATTGGCACATTAATTTCCTATCGGGCGATAGGAAATTCTGCAACACAGCAGTCTATGGGGGAAAGCTGGAATGGTCTCTCAATGATTTTTACTTTTTTAAAGCACTTACTGATTGTTTTAAACTGTAATTTTTTCAGGGCTTCATTTTTAGACCATGTCAGAGACACTGGTAGTATGGGGAATCATGCAGCTCAGATTTTTTTAAACTGGAAGCACTGTTATACAGTGCCTTTAAGAATATGAAAATGTGTAAAGGCTTATGCACAACGAACAATGAGCGACGGACGAAAAGCGATCACAATACCAGGTAGCTCAATTCAGCCTTCGGCTCAGGTGAGCTAAAAACTGCTCTGGATTTGCTGAAATTGTTGACCAATGGGCATGGTACAGGCATGATTATATTAAAAGGATGTGGTCAGGTTTGTGCACATATTTCAAATCAAGTCTCTTGATGCCTGAAGCATGTTGAGAGAACCCTAATACATGTACATGTACATGAAGAGTAAAGTTAATAACCAGGAACAACTTTCATGGTAATTTGACTTTTTTCCTTCTGAATGTATCTGAATGTACAATTTGTTTCACTTTTTTTCTTTAACAGATTCAACTTTCATTTCTTCTCGTTGGTCACACCCATGAGGATGTGGACCAACTATTTTCTCAAATTGGGAGGAGACTACAAAAGAAGCCGGCTGAAACAATGCCGCAGTTAATATCTCTCCTCCCAAATTGTGAGGAAATAGTTGGTCTCTACGACTACAAAGCATGGATGAGTCCACTCATGAGCACTGTAAAAGGCCACACCCAGCCACATCATTTCCGTTTTAAGTTTGAGGAGGGCAAGGTGGCTGTGTCATATAAGGGGATCAGAGCGCAAGAGTGGAAGGACCTAGAGAGAGGGTTCTGGCAGCAATCTGGAACAGGGCATCTTGTCTACCCTCGTGGGAAGCCTGCACTCTTGGAGCCATGCTTCCAAAAGATCAATCTTGACAAGCTGGTTGAAAGAGTGCAGGACTGGGGATTGCTCTTCCAGGGGGACAGCAGCCACGAGTGGTGGACAAGATATTTGGAAGACCTCACCCAGGTGAGAGATCAACGTAAGGCCAGGAAAGCCTACATGACGAGGAGCATTCCCTGGGTCCTTCCATCTCTTGTGCACTATGATCCCCTTCATCTGATAGAAGATGAGGAGGAAAATGAAGGGCCAGCAATTGCACCACAGCTACAACAAAAATTAGATGACGAACTACGGGAACCAACAGTAAGTGCATTTCATACACAACTTAACCAAGAACACCCCCCTCTCCCCCTCCCCCATAATCTCACGCATTGCTTGAAGGTTGAATAATAAAATCATCGTAAGGTAATCCTTAAGTTAAACTAAATCATTATGCAAGTTTGCAAGTTTAGTAATTTTCTTAAGTTTGAATCATGCCTATAGACCAGTAAAGAATATCTCGACACCTTTAATTGCAGGACATGGTACACTGTTTGAGGCAGTGTGTAATGTACACTGTACATGTACATGTATTTCTACTTCTAAGTACCATTGTCTAATTATACAAATTATCTCTGATGATGTGAAATTGTAAAATAAAAAAATAAAAATTAAATCATAATTGTATGATTATTTTTGCTTTTACTGGTTGAAATGAATTGATTTTATGCCATTTATGATTGCAAAAGTGTCCCCAACAAATTTCATTGAAAAAACAATAGAAAACAAAAGGTCGAAAACACAAAGAGATACATAAGAAATTCACAAAACAATAAAATACATAAGAAATTAATTCCAATTCGGGAATTTATTTGTAGGTAATTGTGAGAAATGTCAGAATGAATATTTTGACCAAAAATTAGTATTCTGCTAGCTATTGTAAGTGAGTTATAGGCGAGAACAAAAATTGTATGCACTTATTTACTTTAAAAATAGAAAAAATATTTTTTTTGAAAATTTGACTATACAATCCTATAGTTTACATCCGGCTCTATGCGCATACAAATTTTTACGGCGATCGCGCGATCAGCGGCTGAGATCTGAAGGGGGGGGGGGTCAAATTGACCCTCCCCCAGTAATAACCTGGTCTGAAATAGACCAGTTAAAACAGGGTTAAAGGTATTCGCTAACATTTACCACAGTTAAAAAATCTGAGCCATATGATTCCCCATGCTACCAATGTCTTTGATGAGGTCTAAAAATGAAGCCCTGAAAAAATTGTATTTCAAAATGATTATTTAGTGCTTTAAAAAAGTGAAAATCGTAAGTTGACCAGATTCCGACTTGCCCATTTCCTCCTATAGACTTACTGTGTGTACACCTAGGCTATTAAAACTCACCCCGAGTTTTAATTATTTATTCATGCATAACTTGCCATTGGCAGTACAACTTTCCAAACTTTTGTGTTCTAGGGTGTTTATTTGTCCATTTGAACACTGCTATGTAGCTCAGATATCAAAGTTTGACAATTTTTTAAATTGAAGCTCTACAATGTTAGCCTATCACTTTAAGGCTTCCTGATGATGCTTTCAATAAAAAATCAAACAACATTTTTAATCCTCAGATGAAACCAGGTTAAAACTTCATTGCCCTGAAGACACTTGTTTGATAGTTCAAGTACGATATACCCTTAATTCACAAAATCATTTCTATACACAATGCCCTTATTAGCGGGACCCTCTGGAGCCCACTCTTATTGTGCATCAAATAAAGATGTGTATCTTTTCTGGTGACTACCGTGACTTTATTGTGGATGTTAGTGCCTCTTCATTATTATTATTATTATTATTATTTTGGTGTGGCTTACTTCCAAAATCTCTTGCCGTACCATTTACTGCAGTGCCAGTTAGTGATTGGTTAGCCCTTTAACTATACTTCAATGAGCAAATGTCCCTCAGTTGGGTGTCTCAGTTTAATAAAATCTATCAAACTTTCTTCCTCATTTCGATCCAAATAGTCATAGTTGCGAGGTAATAACTACATACATTTGGTACCAATGAAAAGCACAGATACAGGAAATTTTGCAGCTGACAATTTTCTCAAACATAATTTATATTTACCCATGACACACAGACACACTCGCAGAAATACACGTGCACACGTACACATACTTGAACACACACACACGAACACACACACACACACACACATTTACAAATACAACTTCACAACAATTGGGGGCATTTACTTCAACCATGCACCCACTCCCTGCTAGTGACACCCCAACTGATAGAGAAACCAACACAAAATCATGCACAATGACATGTCTATACACAAATTTCAAGATATTAATTTGTTTACATAAAATGCACTACTTGTGTTTGGGTCTAACTGCAAAACAAACAAACAAACAAAAAACTTATTTACATATATACATGCAGTTACTATGTGCTTCATTTTAAGATACAATTTGATTTTAATACAATCCTTTCTCCATATTCATCTTTGTTTTGTGTCTAGGTACATGTTACAAGAAGAAATACACAGATGCGGTAGGATCAGTTTAAATCTATCAACATTTCTTGACAGCTGAGGTGGAGTGGAGGACCAATAGAAATATTTAGTATGGACTATCATAAGCAACAGGAATGAAAGCTCCTCAGAACTGCAAGTGGTATATGTTCTAATTTTCACAGCTCTGCTGACAGTGTGTATGTTTGCAACAAGTACAGTTTACTCAGAGCATTTAATTTATTGCCCATTGTTTTGATAACTCATTGCTATCTGATGAACAGTAAGATGTCCTGAAAGTTTCACAATTGAGATAATTGGACAATTAGTTCAAATTTATATATACATGTATTTGTGTATCACTGTCAACCCTGTGTGCCTCTGATGGATCATTAGAAGTGCTAGAAGTATGCACTTGTACACTGTATCATGATTTTGCATTATTATGTGACGGCAGTGGTAATGCCCTTAATATAACATTGTGTATAATTACTGGATCTATCTTGTCATATAACTTATGCTTGGGTATCAAAAGAAACGTCATTACTTGATTATCCATCTTAATCTAACAAAACAAACCGAACAAACAAATTTTTACATCATCGGACAATCTGTGTCTAAGTTCCAATCAGTCCTATTATGCGATAGACATGGGAAAATACACATTAATTCAATGTCTGATCACTTCCAAATATGGAAATGAGACAATCTTCAATATAATGTAATTCTTCCTCACATAACATGTCAGATTAGTGCCTGAGTATGTCCAGTTGAGTAACTTTTATTTATATGTTATGATTTTATTTCACATTTTCCATTTACGTGAAAAAGACCTCATGTCTGTGATATTCAATTTGTTTTTGCAACCTTGGATGATGAAAGTGATTTAAAGATTTTATAAGTATTTCTTCTTCTAAAAGTGGCAAGTAAGTGTAAACATGCCACCACATGAAATACCATTGCTTGGGTATCTGCAAAAAAGATCCAGTTCAGCTCAGTCGCATGTTTTGCAGAGGCTGCTTAGCCCACTGCTTAGAAGAATATCTCACAGATTTAAAAGTGAAGTGGACTGTCGCAACTCGGGCTTATTCTCCTTGATTCCAGTGTCTTGCTGTGTTTTGCCCTCAGATTCCTAGGTGTCAAAACTCTTACACCAAGACATTGGCAGGGATGGGGTCAAAAATGGCCAAATGTCTCTGAGAAGACTGAGATGAAGTTGTTATCTCTCTGAAACTCATGAAAAATCTTTTACGTTTATGTTAACAAAAATGGGAGGAAGCTGTAACGCATTTTTCTGCAAAGTTGATAATTTTTATATCAGGGCATAAAAAGCAGTCTGCCGTAAAAGGCAGCTTAAAGTCAAAACTATGGAAATTTGGTTAAACAATGAATGTGGATGTCCATACATGTGTACATTAGGCAGTACATTGAAAAATAAGTAAACTTCCTTTAATTCACTGACAGGAATCCTACATTCAATTTTGTCAAACTTACAATATAGGCAGTCTGTGTTTGAAAAGTTTCAAACTTTCCTCATGGGAATTACATGTTCGCAAACTGGAAAGTCATTGCCCGAATGTGGTTGCAGGCATATGGTTTCTTAAAATGGAAGCATATGCCATTTTTTGACACATTATAGATATAGGTCCAAGCACTTCCAAGTTTTACACATGGGTATCAGTGGAATGTATATTTGATAAACTGTAGATTTGATAAACTGTAGATTTGATAAAATTTTACATTTGCATGTTTTTTATGATGACTAAAAATCAATTTAGATTTGAAATAAATCAGAAAAATAGCAATTTCCTCCCATTTTAAAATTCTGTTTTTGCCACTTTTGTGTGCTGATTTTCATATTCATCTTCATAACTAAAGTAAAGATTGCTGGTTATATACATGTATGTATGTTTTTTGGTGTTGATGTAAAGCTGACTTTGACAATGTGAGCAATCTGGTTATTTCAGTTTTCAACCCCATAAATGTAAGACTTCTCATTCTTTCAAGATAGAATAATTGGTGATCATAACTGTGCATCAAACAAATAATCACTCCACAATTTTGTTCACATTTATCTATGATCTACATCTTATCAAAATCATGTAGTATAATATTGTCTTGGATTGCCTTCAGGTTAATTTGGCTGTAAAAGGCAGGGAATCTCATTTGCATCCCTGTAACAGCAATTACTGATACCCTTTGGCTATGAAATCTGTGATATCTGAAATGAATAGTTTAATCCTTATCACATTGGATTATATTGGGGACTTCAGTTGGGGGGGGGGATTTTTGACCCCCTACACATCTTGGCAAACAAATGGACCCATTGACTGGAAAACTGACACTTGTGTAAAACAAGCCAAGTAGAATAAGAATTACAAAAAATAAACCAATGGAACAATTGGAATTTCCATCTAAAATCCAAAGATTTTACATGATTTCTTCAAGTTTTCTGTAATAATACTTTCAAAGGATGTAATTCACTATATCCATGTTTTTGCAGTGATAAAATATATCACTAATTTGCATCATTTTGCTAGAGATTGGGATATTTCCTTATTTCTTTTGTGCTTCATTTTAGTTCTTGTGTATTTTATTGTTTTACTTTCTAAGAATTTATCACTAAAGTGTATGAATTAAAAGAATCAATATTATAATTGTATGTATTAAACAATTACATCAGATTATACAATTTTGCATCATTGCAGAAATATCAATATATCTCATGATTGACACAACCAAATGAAATTAAAATAAAATAAAAGATAAATAAATAAAAATAAAATAAAGAAATTGTAATGGAATGTATGGTCTGTTAGCTTTATGACAATACCCAACATGACTAGGTTGTATATGATTTTTATATAACAAAAAAAAAAAAATCAATAATTATTCATGTATTGGTCCACATATAACAATCAGATAAAAAGATTTACAATTTCTGGATATGTCAGATGCCTGAATGTATATATAATGTATATGGTACAAAAATGTAAATGTGGTAATGTAAATAAATGTCAGTAAATTTCAAACATCATCTTCTCTAGATCCAGAAATAATTAAAGTTACTTTGTGTGTATAGAAACATCTAATTATGTGTTTAATAATTTGTTCTCGAATAAAGGCCAGGGTGACAAGTGGGGGGGGGGGGTCTTTGGGAATAACTCACATTTTCCCCTTTTCCTATTAAATACTATATAACACTGTGGAATACCGGTTTAAAAACATTGTCGAACTTTGCTATCTGACATATCTGACAGTGTTTGAATGGAAAAAAAAACCTAGAACACAGAAGTTTGGACAGTTATGCTGTCACTAGAACAATATGTGCAGATACATATATATGGGCACATTAATTATTCTCAGTCGATAGGAAATTCTGCGACATAGCAGTCTATGGGGGAAGGTGGAATGGTCTCTCATGATTTTCACTTTTTAAAGCACTTAACAAGGGCGTAGGCTGGGGGGTGCAATGGGTGTACGTGCACCCCCCCCCCCCCCCGAGCCAAAGGAGTTCCCCTGGCAAGCAAAAAGAAATTTTCACCACCTTTTCTGCTTTCAATGCCTGATTATCTCAACTTTAGTTCCACCTCCCTAAGAAGTGCACCTCCCCACACCAAGTTAGTTCCACCTCTGCAAGATGTGCACCTCCCCATGCCCAAACCAGCCTACGCCCCTGCTTAATGATCGTTTTAAACTGCAAATTTTCAGGGCTTCATTTTTAGACCGTATCAGAGACACTGCTGACAAGAAGCTCACATTTGATTATCTAACCTACTGACAAGAAGCCCCCATTTGATAATTATCAAACCCTTGGAATGGAAGCCTACGTTTGATAATTATCAAACCCTCTGACAAGAAGCCTACGTTTGATAATTATCAAACCCACTGACAGGAAGCCTACGTTTGATAATTATCAAACCTTTTGATTGGAAGCCTACGTTTGAAAATTATCAAACCCTCTGATAAGAAACCTACGTTCGATAATTATCAAACCCTCGCAATGGAAGCCTACGTTTGATAATTATCAAACCCTCTTACAAGAAGCCCACGTTTGATAATTATCAAACCCACTGACAGGAAGCCTACGTTTGATAATTATCAAACCTTTTGATTGGAAGCCGTTTGAAAATTATCAAACCCTCTGGTAGGAAGCATACGTTTGATAATTATCAAAACCCACCGACAGGAAGCCTACGTTGATAATTATCAAACCTTTTGATTGGAAGCCTACGTTTGAAAATTATCAAACCCTCTGGTAGGAAGCATACGTTTGATAATTATCAAACCCACCGACACGAAGCCTACGTTTGATAATTATCAAACCTTTTGATTGGAAGCCTATGTTTGAAAATTATCAAACCCTCTGATAGGAAGCATACGTTTGAAAATTATCAAACCCTCTGGTAGGAAGCATACGTTTGATAATTATCAAACCCACCGACAGGAAGCCTACGTTTGATAATTATCAAACCTTTTGATTGGAAGCCTACGTTTGAAAATTATCAAACCCTCTGGTAGGAAGCATACGTTTGATAATTATCAAACCCACCGACACGAAACTTACGTTTGATAATTATCAAACCTTTTGATTGGAAGCCTATGTTTGAAAATTATCAAACCCTCTGATAGGAAGCATACGTTTGATAATTATCAAACCTTTTGATTGGAAGCCTACGTTTGAAAATTATCAAACCCTCTGAAAGGAAGCCTACGTTTGATAATTATCAAACTCTCAGATGGGAAATCCATGTTCGATAATTATCAAACTTGCTAATAGGAAGCCCACATTTTGAATTTATGGTTTGAATTCTGCCAAACCTTGACACAAATTTTCAGTTAAATATTTCACATTTCTGCACATCCATCAACAGAAATTGAAGAATTAGAGGCACATGATTTCCTTAATATTGGTTGATTTTTGTAGACTTTTGTGGAAAGTCTACTTTTATTTTGGATCGGGTTTATTACAATTGTGTTGTTCTGCAAGTACTCAATCTTATCTTCAACTAGTAACCAGATAAACTGTTCTATCTGACTCACCTGTCTGTGGAATTGTTCATGAAGATCTTTACTCTGTTCCTGGGCGCTGATGATATCTCAACACTTTCCTGTTCTCCCCCGGGAGGCAGCCGGACACTCCTGCTCATTCTTCTCGCATAGCTTCAAAAACACACTGTGGAAATATAATATTTGAAATGAAAAACGGTCCTGAGTTCAGTGTTGCAAAGTTAACTTTTTCCAAGCCAT